>JAVIWB010001169.1:0-19823 GCA_031893035.1 Dermolepida albohirtum | reverse complement strand
AGAACACCTTTCGCACATAAAATTCAACCCCCGGGAAAAAATGGGTATAGCGAGACATGTATTAGAAAATAACCACAGTGTTAATATGGATTGTTTACATTTGATAAAGAACGTGTACAATTATCGCGAATGGAGCGTATGAAAGCATGCACATCTTAAAGAATTTAAGCCATGTGGTAAACTTTAATGACGCCGGGCCCTTGCAAACCCCTCTCTTTCACTGAAAAAAGGAGGAACAATATCATAAAACACACATAAATCACACAGACACTTCCTTGACCATAAAACCTTTTTCAATGTAGTGCATGTTATTTTAAAGTAAAAGTATTTTTTAAAATCTTGTGAAACAGACACAGTGCACATCTTGGTTTTCAACGGTGCGGATCGCGTACGGAGTTTGGCTTTTTTCGCCGTGTTTTACCAGGTGCGACACTTTGAAATTATCTGCTATGATGACAACTTGGTTGTCGAAATGCGATACAGAATTTACAAATAGTTAATTGTGGAAAGGGGTTATATATCAACCTTTATTGATCAAGTCAACCAACCACAGGCTCCATCAAATTCAACTTCATTGTCGTTCTATTTTCTAGACCTACTGATTTAATATTGTATCCCTAATGTGCAAAATTACAAATTTATTAATAGACACATGGAGAGTTCGTGACCCACAAAATATATTTTCGTTACTTCCTTAGAAACGTCATAACTTGAAATTTTTAAGAAACTATTCAGATAAAAAAAAGAAAAAATCAAAGCGTTACATACGGGACAGTTTCCCGTAATTTCTGCTAAAATTTTGATCAAAATTGATGTAAAAAGTTAAAATATACTTCATTATACAGAGTTTTTTTAATCATATTTAAAACACACATATAAAAATAAATAAAATTGTAACGGCATCGTGTTCGCAGAGAGAATTTGCAGATCAATTTTGCATATGTACGTACATGACTTCGGGAGTTATTAAGCTAACTTGTTTATATTTAAATACATAAATTGTAAATTTTGCAAAATAATACGTTTAATATTGAAGTGTTTTGTTTCGGTTTTTTTCAAATGTTAGTTAAAAGTTCCTTTTTACTTATTCGTTTTATATTATATTAACGTTTGAATATTATTTAATGAAATAAGCATCACTCTTGAGTAAATGTACGTATATTCAACGCCCGAATTTCATACCCAGTTTTGTATCTCTTTTATCTGGGGATTTATTAATTATTATATTACGTGCGTCTTCAATTTACATAGTATCACATGCGTGCAGAAGTTCTTTCACCTTTGCTGGCGTTATTTTGTTGTACCAGGGTGGTTCCAATATGGTTTTGCGACAATAGCATGAATGCTTCGTTTTTCTACATATTGCTATGCATTTTTCAATTACTAGTTATCCAAAGCATAATATCTATAGTACAGGGTTTTATTAGAGATTCAGCTAAAAGTTAGGGGGTTATTCCTTGGACTATTTTACGATTTTTAACCCCCGGAAGACTTTCGGAAAGACGTCTTCGTTCGAAGATACAGAGCGATACAGGTTTTGATATTTTTAAAATTATTAATGCATCTTAAGTGTAATTATGGTGTTCTTTACTTGATGTCTTGTTCTTGATAAATCTGGAATTTTTGTAATTATACAAAGGATACTAGGAAAGTTTTGCAATACAGCTTTGTTTACTTAATTTTTTCAAAGTAATTTCCTCTATACTCAATACACCTCTCCATCCTCCGAAACCAATCTTTAAACCAGTTCTGTCAAGTTTCACTAGGGGGTAAAGCACACTCGTCGTCCCAAGCCCACAGAAAGTCATCATCACTGGAAAACCGCTTCCCTTTTAGCTTCATTTCACATGCTGGAACAGTGCAAAGTCGCAGGTAGCAAGATCTGGACTGTAGGGAGGGTGCTCGAGAAGTTTCAATCCTGTTGTTGTCAAATATTCGGTGCAGCCTTTGGCGTGGTGAGCTGGAACATTATCGTGATGGAGGAACTAGGTGTTCATTCTTGACTTTGGCCGCAGGTTCTTCATAGATCCAATGACTTTAAGCAGGCCCTATACAGTATACCACTTAGCTATGACTGTCTTGTGTGTGTCCAAAACGACGCGTTCCACTATTCCACTCGATTTGAAAAATACAGCTATCATTTTCTTCTTTACAGATCGGGATTTTTCTGACAACTACGGGTGTGTTCTAATCATCAAAGATCCTAACTTTGTTTTGAGCTTTGGTCAGCACATCGTAACAGTACAGCCAAGCCTCGTCACCTGTCACGATGTTGTTCACATACCGAGATTGTCCCTTATTAAACATTTCTATCATCTCTCGGCACTAAGTCACACGTCGTGTCATCTGCTCTTCAGTCAGTCGATGCGGCACCCAGAGAGAACAAAGTTCTTTCACGTGCAAATGATCATGCAGAATCGAACGAATTGCTGGTGCATTTAGGCCTGAAGTACCCTCTATTTGTTGGTAGGTCACTCGCCTGTCCTCGCCAAGCATTTTTCTCACAGTTGTAACGTTTTCCTGCATAACTGACGTTCGTGGCCTTTCCAGACTCTCATCATCCTCCACAATTAAATTTCCCCTTTGGAATTCTCTATACCACCTGAATATCGTTGTGCGATTTGGACAAACATCACCTAGTGCGAGAGTCATTTCTTCGAAGCACTGGTCTATGTTTAAACCACGCACGAAATTAGAACGCAAAACTGCCCTTATCTCATTTCGTGACCACGATACCATCGCAACTTTACACTCTCACTGCTAATGAATAACTGAGCCCGTCAACATGGCGCGGCGGCTACTATGCACGTATGAACATGTCTCAACATGCAGCAATAAGCAGTTTCCTACGATTCATTGTTGCGTCATATTGCAAAACTTTCCTAGTACCCTTTATATAGCCTTTATTATTTATTACCCAAACTAAAGGAGGTAATATTACGAATAGATTAAAATTGAAAATTTTACGCGTCGTATTGTATAACATAAGCACATAATACAATATTTTGTAACTAAATAAGCAATTTCCATTTATTATTGCGTTGAAAAACAAAGTATGTAAATAAAGAAGGGATCATGAATGTAAGGAAAATAATACCAAAGCACTCATTTTTTCTGATATACACCACTTAGTAGCAATTTACTGTGGACCCCAAGATAATAATTACCATTTTTATTTAATACCTCCCGCTCCGAAATCCACACGGAAACGTATTTTCTCCGTCCAACAGAGACTTAATCACGTCATTAAGAGAGCAAAATTCCCGCATGGACTCCATTTATATCCCGATTCCGACGCCGTAACCATCTCACGACTAGACGAAGAATACGATCTTAATGCCTATCTTTTTAATAAAGTGGTGGTTGAAAAAACGCCCTCCAGGTTTTTCACCAGCAAATATTTTCGTATAAAAAATTTATCCAGCGTGCTTCTGTACTTAAATGCCTTTACGTAAGCATTGGAGAAAAGCATATTTTCTTTGGAGTTTAATGCAGAATTTCTAATACCAAAAGCGCTTTTTCTGAACAGCTGTTATGGACGATTATGTTTTCATATTTATAATGTTTCCTCTCTAATGGCTTGTAATGTATTTGATATTCCAATGAATTGTACAAGTAATTACTGGCAGGGTTTAATAAAGAGAGTTATATAAATATAAAATATTATTCTTAACCCTTTCATGCACTTGTTGTTTGTATACAACAACGCTATTCAAGAGGACATTTCTTATATCTAACAGTAAATTTGTTTTATTCAAGCAAAGCAAAAACACATCTAATATCTTTTACTTTAGTTTTGTTGTTTTTTGTACAAGTGCAAAAAGTTTTCGTGCCTCATATTTAGTGTTTTGTCTGGTGAAGTTGGACGATTTTTTTTCTGTGAATTTTATCAAGAAACAAGTGGATAGATTTTAGTGAAAAACTAAAAATATTTCACTGGCAATTTTTTTCCAATTAAAACATATTATAAAGAAGTGATATAAAGTAAATAAAAGGTAAAAATTTTATTGAGAAAATTTTTTGGAGCGTTAATTCATATGTTGTACATGTACGACACGGTGCATTAACTGTGTCCTTATTTATATTATCTTGCATTGCGGTTTTTGTTGATTTTATATTATTCTCCAGCCAGTTTTTTTATTTTGGACTTCAAATATACTATGGACAAACAAAAAGGATTAACTGTAAAAGAGATTAAACAAATTTTGGATTTCGATTGGGATGACTCGGATGCTGAACCCGATATACCTTCGGTAGAAATTTCTGTTGAAGTAGCAAGCATTTTGAATAACATTTGTGAGGAAATAACGGCTGCAGATCTATGTGCGGAGCTCCCACAAGAAATCGAAGCTGAATTCTTAGAGCAGGAGGAAATTGTTCCTGAGAATTCTAAGAAAGAGGCGGAGTTTCAAAAGGTCGATCTGAAGAATTTAAGGTGGAAAAAAATATAACAAAAACATATGAAAAACAATGGAATAGTTCTATTGACGAAGATGTTTAAGTACCTTCCCCCTTACAATACTTTAAATTGTTTTTTGATGACAACATGTTCAGCAAAGTTTTGGAAGAGACTAATCTATATTCAGTGCAGAAAAGTGGAGTTTCAGTGAATGCACCTCTTAAGGAAATAGAGCAAATTTCAGTTCCAAATGTTATTAAGCAATATAACCGTTACATGGGAGGAGTTGATTTAGCAGATATCCTCTGTGAGATATAAGATAAATCACCGATCCCGCAAATACTATATGCGAATTTTCTTTTGGGTACTGAACTCTGCAGTCACGAACAGTTGGCTTCTTTATAGGCGTCACTGTTAATTTTTAAAAATCAGTGATAAAACACTAACTCTAATACAGTTCCAAAATGATGTTGCACAAGGCCTTATATATACAAACACCTTCGGCCCGAGGAAGCGTGGTCGTCCAACAGATTCTCCACAAATGTCTCCTGTAGCTCCAAAGCGTAGTACACTCTCAATTCAAGTTGAAGACGTCAGGTATGATGGTATTGCTCATTGGCCATGTTATAAACAAAAGCAGTCGCGTTGCAAACTTTGTAAAAATGGCTTCACAACTGTGTGTTGCACTAAATGCAACGTGTCTGTATGTTTTACCTCTAAAAGAAATTGTTTCAAGGAGTATCACGAAAAATAAATACTGTACCTATTTCTGAATATATTATAAAAGAATCGATGTTATTTAACGTTTTTTCTTTTATCAAATAAAGAGCAAAAAAGATTAAAAAAGCCATTGTTTTCACCTTGCAAAAAAGTTTAACTTACAACTCCGCTTATGCACCATGTTGTATATATACAACATATATTTTTGAGATATGTTGTATATATACAACATATCTCAAAAACCACAATTTGGGCGTAAACTAATTTTTTTTCTCGTTTTTCACTTTTTCGGTCCTATTGAAGTTGAAATCAAAGTTTATAGCTTACATAGCGAAGATTGGTGCATGCGAAATGAATTTAAACAAGTAATTAAATAATCAATATTTTCTAAATACGTAGTAAAATAAAAATCATTATCAGCTAAGTGCTGTAACAGTGTATTTGTCTTTTCACTGGAAAATGTCTGGTACGCATTTGTTTCTGTGCGAGTTTTACTGTGATCTAGGTCTGACACAATGATTAATTATCTGCTGACGATGATAACTTAGTTGCTGAAAAGCGTGTACAAAGGCTGTTTCAAATTGCGCGGTTTTTTTAAGAATAAATAAAATATAGATGGCGCACTGAATTTGTCTGGGTATGTGAGCATTTGGAAAGTGTGATGTATGACATTTATAAAAATGGCTTCGTACACGGTACCACAACGTGTTCAAATTGTTGAATTATTTTATGAAAGCCGGCGTTCTGTGAAAAGAGTTTTTTAGAAAATTACGTGAATTTTATGGTTTACATAATCGTCCATCTGAGAGCACTGTTGGTCGAATTATTTAAAAATTTCTAGAGACCGGTTCCGTGTAAGACCAAAAAAGTGAAAAATACAGTCGTAGTGGTCGTTTGCAATAAAATATTAGTTTGGTTCGTGAAAGTGTTGCTGAAGATCCTGAAATGTCCATTAGACGACGTTTACAAAAACTTGGACTTAGTAGATCAATAATATTACGTATTTTACACAAAGATTTAGCTCTGAAGGCATATAAGGTCCAAATAACACAGGAACTGAAGCCATTAGATCATTTAAAACGTCGTTCATTTGTCAATTTCATCAATGAACAACCAGCTGATTTTTCTCAAAAAATAATGTTTTCCGATGAGGCACACTTTGAACTTGGTTATCTTAATAAACAAAATTGCCGTATCTGGGGTGAGAAAAATCCACGAATTATTCATGAGAAACCTATGCATCCTAAACGAGTTACTGTTTGGTGTGCATTATGATCACGTGGTGTAATTGGACCTTACTTCTTTGAAAATGCTGCTGGTGAAACTGTAACTGTCCATGGTGATCGATATCGTCGAATTTTTGTGGCCTGAATTAATGAATATTGATCTAGAGGATATGTGGTTTCAACAGGATGGTGCTACACCTCACTTTGCACACGAATCAATTGATTTATTGACAGAAAAATAACCTGGTCGAGTAATCTCAAGAAACGGTGATGTTAATTGGCCATATGATTTGACACCGTTAGACTATTTTCTTTGGAGTTATATGAAAAGTTAAGTTTCTAAAAACAATCCACAAACAATTCCTGCTTTGAAAGATGAAATTATTCGTGTCATTGGTGAGATAGAGCCTCAATTATGTCAAAATGTCATTGAAAATTTTAACAAAAGAGTGGACGTCTGTGGAGCTGCGAGAGGAGGCCATTTGGAAGATATTGTTTTTCGGATATAAGTATCATAACTGATACTTCAATTACCAATAAAAAGGTTTTGAAAGTGAATCCATATTATGTGTTTTATTTATTCTTTAAGAAAACCGCGAAATTTGAAACAGCCTTTAGAATGCCAATGCGGTTATTGGAACCATGTTTACACACTACCATAAAGCATGGAGGAGGCAATATCTAAATTTGGAGTTGCATTTCGGAAACAGGTGCGGGTGAAATTGTAAAAGTAGAGGGTAAATTAACTGGTGAGAAATACTGAACACTATTAGAAGAACACGCCATACCATCAGGGCAGCGTACCTCAGAACTTGTGAAAACTTATTCAACACAGCAGGAAGCAAATGGGGAACTGCAGACTATGATATGGCCACCTCAAAGTCCTCATTTAAATATTATTAAGCGTGTGTGGGATTATCTTAACAGAAAACAGTGTGAAAAGGAGTCAAAAAACAAAAATAAACTATGGAACATACTACAGTAAGAGTGGTATAATATTCTTGAAAATTTGATTAATTCATTAATGGAAATCCTACCAAGAAGAATGCAAGATACTACTAAAAATAAAGGTGGTCATATAAAATATTGAAAATTTAAGTTTGTGTTTGTTTAAAAAAAAATTTCAACTTGTACAAGATTATTATTTATCCTTTTGTAATAGTTTCTTGTAAAATTCAAGAAGGTGCTTCTTTCTTTTGCACAGTACTGTATATTTAATGTGGAGAAATGATGAAAAGAACCGAACAAGTCTCGGAGTCTAGCTTTAACTCCCAAACTCGTCCAGGTTGTTTTTTAAAAAACAATCCTAATGTATAAGGTTTTCCAATAGGGATGATATGATTTTGAAGTGACATTACGACCATTTGTAATATGTCATGATCTGTCATTTGTTTTTCATTGTATTCAGTAGTGTTTACAATTTCATCATGGAGAGATATACGCAAGAACAACGTTTACAAATTATTCAGTTTTATTATCAAAATAATCGTTCTCCAATTGCAACTTTTCGTGCGCTTTTGCCATTTTATGGTCGTAATAATCGTCCAAGTGTGCTCGCTATTCGTTGAATTGTTAAAAATTTTGAGGTTACATTTTCTTTACATAATTTTCAAGTGCCAATAAGACAAAGAACCTCTCGAAGTAATGCAGATATTGCTGCCGTTCAGGCAAGTGTTACTGAAGAGCGTAATTTGTCGATTCCAAGACGTTCTCAACAATTGCGACTGTCTCAAACCACAACCTGGCGGATTTTGAGAAAGGATTTGGGTTTGCATCCCTATAAAATTATTCTCACTCGAAAACTGAAGCCATTGGACCACCGTAAACGTCGTGAATTTGCTGATTTTGCCTTGGACGATAACGATTTTTTTAAGAAAATCATCTTCTCTGATGAAGGTCACTTTCATCTGGATGGTGTGGTAAATAAACAAAACTGTCGATTCTGGTGCGAAGAAAATCCACAAATTATTTATGAAAAATCATTACATTCACCTAAATTGACAGTTTGGTGTGGTTTTTCGTATCGTGGAATCATCGGTCCGTACTTCTTTCAAAATAAAGCTGGTAACACCGTTGCTGTCAATGGAGAGCGGTATAGATTGATGATAACCAACTTTTTATGGCCGGCATTGGAAGAAGTTGATCTTGACAACATTTGGTTCCAACAAGACGGGGCTACGTGCCACACAGCAAATGCAACAATAGAATTATTGCGAGAAAAGTTTGGAGATTCAATTATTTCAAGAAATTGTGATATTGAATGACCTCCAAGAAGTTGTGATTTAACACCATTAGACTGTTTCTTGTGGGGTTATTTGAAGTCATTGGTCTATCGAAATAAACCAGACTCTCTTCAAGCTTTACAAGTCAATATTGAACGTGCCATTCATGACATACGACTAGATTTAGTGGAAAAAGTGCTTGAAAATTTGGTTCATCGAATTCGTTCCTGCAGAAGAAGTCATGGCGGCCATTTGAATGACGTTTTATTTATAACTTAATTGTATCGTTTGCACTTCACATTAAATAAAAAACTTTTCAATTTTCTTAACAATAAGTGTGTTTTTTTAAGGAAATCGTATCACTCTTATTGGAAAACCTTGTATAAAAGAATATCTCTGGTAAGTGTAGAACGTTACAGTTGATAGTTACGTAAATATAAACGCAAACGTTTCAGGTTATAACTAAATTGACTTCATTGTTTTGTTTTCTTGAATTATATCTTTTCATCTATCTCTAACAAAACGTAAATAATAATTCATTTCATTACAACTTATAATCTATTAAATATTATTAAGAACGTTTCGTATATTACGTGTATTTTATATACAAACGTTTAGTTTTTGCGTGACCCGGTGAAACAATTCGGATTGAATGTTTTTGTATAATCGAATAATTTCCAGTTCGTCCTTGTCACCCCCCACGAAAATAACACCGCGAACAAACATCGTAATTCGATGAAAAGGAGCAGCAACTCAAAATTCAGGGGTTCATCATTAAACAAAACCTCCCCTAGTTGTTATCTCACATTAAATATCCTAATTTAATTAATCGTCAAACAAAACGATAGTTGGCGAAGGGAAAGCAAATAATACGTGTGTATGTATGTATGTAAATGGATTGCGTGTGTGTTCGCGGTCTATAATAAATCGTCTGTAATGCATAACGAATTTTAGACGATTTATTTCACTACGAAATGCATGCATATGTATTTGGACATGGAACGTTTGGAACAAGTTTTTTTTGCAAGATCTCCTAGTCGATTAAATGAAAAATAAACTATGGGTATCTGAGAAATCTATTCTGGATTGCGTTTTATTTCATTCGCGAACTTTGGCGTCTACGTTGAATGTATTTTAAATATAAGATCTATAGCAGAGTTCCACGACCTTTTAATATTTGCGATATAATCTTCAATCACAATTCTCACCGTGCCCCCTTCCCCCATACAATAATATTTTAACATTCCGATTGTTTTCCTCAACCTTCTTGTACGTTTTTCTTTCCATATACTTGTACCTACTTTTCCAATCTATTAATTATTCCTTTGTATCTTCTTTAGAATCCTTATATACGAAGGAGCGTTTTTATATTCGCGGAATGGGGGACAAGGGGTGGAAATAAAAAAACCAAATTATTTTTCTTTTTCAATATATTCACCTGCAAAACGCATACATTTTTCACATCTTTCAATTAATTTATTTATACCCTCATAAAAAAATGATTTCTCTTTAACTGCAAAATACGCCGAAACTGCCTCCTTGACTTCATCATCGGCAGTAAATTTTTTACCCCGCAGCTCTTTCTTCATTTTTGGAAACAGGTAATAATCACTCGGGGCCAGGTCTGGGCTGTAGGGTGGGTGATTCACAATTTCGAAGCCCACCTTATGCAGGGCAGCTAACGCAACGCGGCTCTTGTGGACGGGCGCGTTGTCGTGCAAAAGCAGAACACCTTTTGTCAATTTTCCCCGTCTTTTCTCTTTAATGGCTTCTTTTAGTCGCTCTAATATTGAAGCGTAATATTCTCCGGTTATAGAAACACCTTTATCTTTATAATCAATCAACAATATTCCTTCCGAGTCCCAAAATACCGTTGCCATGAGTTTCCCAGCTGATTGTGACACTTTAAATTTCTTGGGAGGTGCTGTGCCCTTTTTATGCCACTGCATGGAGTCTTGTTTGGACTCAGGTTCATAACGATGAACCCAAGTTTCGTCTCCAGTAACAATTCCACTCAATACACCATCCTTGTCTTATTACAGAGGTCCAAAAATGCACGCGAACACTCTACGCGCTGTTGTTTTTGCGGCGGCGTGAGCATTCTCGGCACCCATCTTGCGCTGACCTTAGACATGCCGAGATGATCGTGTAGGATTTTAAAAATTGTTGTATCGGATACTCGAACCATTTCTGCGAGTTGTTTCTTCTTTAGTCGAGCATCTTCGAGTATAATTTGTTCAACTTTTTGGATAAGTGCTGGCGTGGTCACCTCAATGCTCCTGCCCGGCCTCGGGTCGTCTTCAGGGGATTCCCTTCCCTGTTTAAATAAACTATGCCACTTGTACACCATGGTTTTTCCTGGACAAGAGTCGCCGTAAACCAATGACATCTCATTCATTATGGTCGCGACTGATTTTCCTTGCCTGGTAAGGAACTTTATAACGGCACGATATTCGATTTTTTCCATATTTCACTTTTCACTCCTGATTATGTTACTTGGTTGACGATAGCTCAAAGACTAACTGTCTAATAACAATGAAACTTCGTATTTATACTAATCATGAGTCGCTGCACAGGCCACGCCCCCAATGCGCCTACTCACCCTTCTACAACCCGCTCATTCCGCGAATATAAAAACGCTCCCTCGTAGTATAGTATAGAGTATACAATTTGGATCTTGGAGTTTTGTTTGACTCGCATCTTAACTTTTCTAAGCATATAAGTAACATAACTACATCATCTTCCAGAAGTCTTAGGTTCCTTATTCGGTCTTGCAAGGGTTTTAGTATCCTGTACACTTTGAAGGTTCTTCACTGTTCTCTTATCCGGTCCAGAATGGAATACGCTTCAGTAGTGTGGTACCCGCATTATCATTACCTACTCTTGGAGCGTGTTCAAAAGAGATTTCTGAAATATTTATCTTATATGATTGGACATTATCCTGCTTTTGGTACGACATATGGTGGTCTGCTTGCTAGAAATAATTTCGAATCCTTTTGTATACGCAGGGAGAAAGCTAGTGGTGGTTTTCTTTATAAATTAATAAATAATTTTATTGATTCTACTGAGCTATTGTCTCAAATTGATTTCCTCGTACCTAGGTTTGATACTAGATCGTTAGCAACTTTGTCAATACCTAGCGCAAGAACCAATGTTCTTTACAAGGCTCCACTAGTACATATGTGCAGAAATGGCAATGGATTATACTTGGGTCTCTTTCATTAATCAACATTTATTGGTCATTCAGTTTTCAAATGACTTGCATTACCTTATTATAAGTGTTTATATTTTTGGTCAATTAGTTTCATATTTTTTCTTTGTATAACACTAACTTCACCTATTTTTTTAGTTCAGTAATATGTCCTGTAATTGGTTTGTTAAACTGTTGGGCATTGAAGATTATTATTATTATTATGTAATACAGTAGAGCTTTTACTTCTATACAAGCAATGAAGTCTCTGTATTTTTCGTTCGTTAGATCGAAACTTGAATATGCGATTTTGGTATGGTATCCCTACTATCATGTCCATAAGAATATTTTGGAAGATGTGCAGTGACAGTTTTTAAAATATCTCTCCTTTCGAATTGATGGCTTTTATCCAGCACAGGGTATTGACCAGTTGGAACTGCTGCAACGGTTTGATGTCACCTCGCTAGAAGACAGACGCATTTCTATTGGTTTAATATTCTTATATAAACTTGTACATAATGACGTCGGTTGTCCTGCCCTCCTTCAGGAATTGAATTTTCACATACCCCGATTGTCGGTTCGTTATCACGCGGCATTTGCCTGTCCACCCTCTAGAACAAATGCAATGTTAAAGTCGCCTCTATGTGTAATGTGCAATAACTTTAATAAAATATTTTGTAAGGGAGATATACATAATGATTTCATTGGCGCCTTACTCAGACTAGCAATTGAGGACTAGTGGGGGGAATTGCTGGGTTTTCACTTTTTCTTTTCTTGCTTTTGTACTTTTACATTAATTTTTTTTTCTTTAATCCGATACTCATATGTAAAGAATTATTATATTTATGTGTGTACTGTGAGTATCACAGTGTACATCTTGGTTTTGAGCGGTGTGGATCGCGTACGGAGTTTGATTTTCGTACAATTGTTTTTTCGCCGTGTTTTACCAGGTGCGACACTTTGAAATTATCTGCTGATGATGACAACTTGGTTGTCGAAATGTGTATACAGAATTTACAAAAGTTAATGTGGAAAGGGGTTATATATCAACCTTATTGATCAAGTCAATCAACCACAGGCTCCATCAAATTCAACTAGAAGAAATTCTGTTAGGCAAATATAAATAAAAAATAAAAAATACAGCTGGACATTGCAATCGATTTAGTCATTGTTTTGTTAATTTTTAGTGTCATGCTTTGTTTCTAGAATCTTGCCTAACCTTCGTGTCTTGATCTGCAAATTAAACGCATTTTTAATCGTAATTTTTTTGTGATTCTACGTTCGTTTTTATTCCCCTGTATTTTTGCCTCCATCTACTGCTCTCAGCATCTTCTTTCCTTATCTAAAAGTCATTTCCTCATATGTGGCCTATGTCTTACAGATATACGTTAAAATCGATTTTATAACCGTTTTATTCCTTTTTAATATCATGTCGTGTTCCCAAGTCCTAACCATCTTAACGTTGAAATTTTACGCGCAGTCCGTTATAAAGTTTTTGTAGTTTTGGGTTTGTTTTTCTCCTCCAGTCTTTTTCGATGTTTTTTCCCTTCATGTACTGCTTTTAATATTATCTCTTCCCATCTAAAAATCATTTCTTAATTCGTTTTTTTAATCTCCAATATCTTATTTTATACAGTGTGTATCAGCCAAATGGAGTAAATTCGATAATAATTAAATGGAAGGGTGTTCGAAAAAACGCTCGGACACCTCGATTGGGATTTTTAGTTGCGTATTTTTTTAAATAAAATGTTTATATACAGGGTGTGTCATGTAAAAGTGGACAATACCAACTTATTTTAAATGCAACACCCTATTAAATATTAAATTTTTGGATTTTTAGAAAATTTCGACATATTTCATGTACAATGTCCTATACCTATCTTCGACTGTTTCGGAAATATTAAATGTTTTCAGATTAATAATTTTGTTTACAATTAAAATAAGATTTTCACACAAAGTTAACGACCTTGTCAGAGAAGGACCAGCTTCTTTACAAATTGGACCAAAGTCTGTATTGGAAATGATCAGGTAGATTAAAAAAAATCTCAACACAGAAAGCACTGGTTCAAACATATCCAAGACCAAAAGTATTGAAGCATTTATCCAAACAAATCCAAGACCAAAAGTTAATAATAACAATACAGAAAGTACTGGTTCGAACAGATCCAAGACCAAAAGTATTGAAGCATTTATTGGTGAGCAAAACTCTAAACGAGCTGAGGATACTTCACAAACTAGCCGCCTATAAAACAGTTCTTGGAAGAAATTAAGAGATATAATAATGACCTCAGTTCCAGACTCTACAATAAGCATACGTTGAAAAACATTTCAGAAAATTTCTGCATTTAAAGAAAAAGTTTCGTTCCATCAAAACAATGCATAATCTCACACTTCGATAGTCGCCATGGCAAACACGAATAGAAGTTCGAATTGATTGATCATCCAGCGTATTCATCAGATTTGGCATCCAGCGTCTTTTTCCTGTTTCCTAGGTCCAAAGTTTCACCTAAAAGACAGAGATTTTTATCGAACGAGGAAGCCATCACGTTCCTAAATGTTTATTTTGCAGAACAAGGCGCCAACTATTATTAAGACAGGTTAAAGAGATGGGAGCATCGCTAGGAAAAGTGTATAAGTTTCCAAAGAGACTATGTTGGAAAATACAACTGAATTTAACAAAAAAACACTTGTTTTTTTAAT
The DNA here is from genome assembly GCA_031893035.1 of Dermolepida albohirtum. Lineage (NCBI taxonomy): Eukaryota > Metazoa > Arthropoda > Insecta > Coleoptera > Scarabaeidae > Dermolepida > Dermolepida albohirtum. The sequence goes on along the minus strand of JAVIWB010001169.1, from coordinate 5,366 downwards.
AGGCTGGAAACTTTTCAGACTACCCTCGTATTTCATAGGAGATATACCATTTACGGACCGTATAAAATATATCTGATAAAATAAAACTGCTAATCTCTTCTGCATCTGTATAGATTAGTAGATGAGATGGAATTATTGAATTAGGAGAGAAAAATTGAGGTTACATCGCTATGGGTATTGTCAGTGTCGAACTACTTTCGTGGTAGAGCAAAGCAGTTGTTTTCAAACATTTAAATTGTTGGATCATTAAATTTTTTCCATTTACTTTTATCGTCTTTAATTCCCTTTTCCTAGTTGATAGAAATCCCGTTTTCCTCCTTTATTCTTTTTCTACGTAGTTTCTTCAAGCATCAACTTGATGTTTTTTATTCTTGTAATCAATATACGTTTTCTATTATAATTTAATATTGTTTAAATGGATTAAACTCAAGTTAATTGTTCTCTAAGTTACGTTCTTAATATTGTTAAAAGATTAATGAAGGATACTTGAAAGCCATGCAAAAATTAACATTTATACTTATGAAATATCAATGAAACAGACGAAAAACAATTATTTAATAATCATAACACGCCATTGAATAATAAACACCATCAATAGATTCGTTCAACTTACATCCTTATCCAAATAAGAAACCTCTTTATTAGAACACCTACTAGATTTTCATTCTATGTGAAAAGTTTATGAATTAGCAGACAGAAATGAAACAAACCGTTTCGACAGGAAACTTGAAATTGAGTTACGACCTAAAACATATATATATATACATATATATATTGTATATATGTTTTGTTTATAGTGTTTTGATATCGGTCGAGGGATGAAAATGAATTTTCGTCGACCATTTTTCTCCACGAAACATTCGTGTCAGAAGTGTTACAATAATTGAATTAATGCCCGTGGAAAATATGGCCTTGTTTATTGGCCTTTCTGTTCGAAGAAAATTTTCTTTGTGTTGATGTGTGGATAGATGTGCGCGATTAAGCGACATAATTCATGCCTAGATTAAATTTTCGCCGATTGCTTAGTGTCAGAGTGAAATATTAATTTGTAGAGTTAAGTTTGGGAATAAATATATTGATGATTAATGTTTGTTTTACGTTGTGTTCGTAAAGAGAGAGTGTTATAGACGTCCGTATTTGTTTGTAACAATATTATGCATATTACAATGTTTATATGACTTTTACGTATCATTAAAGTGAGTTATTATTATAGCTGGGTAGTCTTGTCTATCTGACAGGAGCGGAGATGACATGCGTTTGCTCATATCGATTGTAGTTACGCAACAAGGCGCTTCTGTCAGACATATATGACTATCAAGTTCTAATTATACCTAAACAAAGTAAGAGCATCGTATAAGAACTGAGAGGTAGGTGTCCGGCCTAGCATCTATTACAGATAGTTGGCTATTTGGGAAGCAGTTTTCAAACGTTGTTGGGTGTGGTTATATATGTAAAGATGTGGAACCTCAACTGTGTGGTGGGAGATGTAGGTCGCAACATCCACGTTTTATACACTTGAAAGCATCCCCGTCCAATTCTACAGCTGTAATTTGTCATAAACTTGACAGGAAATTTAGTTAGGGATTTTTATAAACTTGATTGATATTTATAGAAGGTTTTCTAATACAAAGAACTATAAATATTGTAAAGTATATGGATAATATTTTAAGTTGTACACATATCAAATGTAGACATATTTTTAATATATATCAAGTGACATACATATTGACTATTATCTTCCTCTGGGTTTCCGGGCTGGAACCGCGTCACAGGTATCGCTGCCGACGTTCCGTACCCACTTGTGTGGCACATCTTCAGGGCTCAACTACTGTTACTGTCTGTTGCACTGACACCAGTTACAGTGCGACAGACAGTAGCAGTAGTACTAGCTTACACACAAGTATAGTACGAAGTTTGTTCAAAAAAAAAGGTAAATTTTGAATTTTCGCGCGCTGTGTACATTAGATTATCGAAATTTATTTTTGTTATGTTGGTACATATGTGTTATTTATATGTTGGCATTATCAGTCAATTTGGATTAGTAGTTTGTTGTTGACAACTGAAAAGTTTTGTCACGTTCGATTTTTGACTTTTGAAAAAAATGGATCAAAGAATATGCATTAAATTTTGCGTTAAAAATGGAATATAGTGCTCCAAGGCATTTGAAATGTTGACTGTCGCATTCGGCGAGTCCACTTTGTCTCAAAAAAGTATTTATAAGTGGTACAAGCGCTTTACAGAAGGCCGACAAAATGCGCGCCAAGTTCGATCCAATGTGAAGGTTTTGTTCACTATTTTCTTCGATTACAATGGCGTGGTGCATCATGAGTTCTTGCCAACAGGTCGTACGGTTAATAAGGAATACTACAAGGAAGTTACGCAACGTTTGCGTGAAGCAATACGGCTCAAACGATTGGAATTGTGGAAAAAAAATCATGGATTCTGCATCACGATAATGCACCAGCTCACACATCAACGCTTGTTCGTGATTTTTTGGCCAAAAACAACACCCTAATCATGCCTCAACAACCTTATTCACCAGATTTGGCTCCCTGTGACTTTTTCCTATTCCCAAAATTGAAGAGACCAATGAAAGCAAAGCGTTTTGCTACAATTGATGAGATAAAGTCAGAATCGAAGAACGAGCTGATGGCCATACCGAAAAGCGCATTTCAGAAGTGCTTCGAGGATTGGAAGAAGCGCTGGCATAAGTACATTATATCTGAGAGGGATTACTTTGAAGGGGACAAAATGGATATTGATGAATAAATAAATACTTTTCAAAAAAATTCAAAATTCACCTTTTCTTTTGTACAAACCTCGTATATCACTATAGCACCGACATAGACGTGAACTTTCTGGACATAACCACAGTATTAATTTAAATAGTGATTCTTTTTCTTCCACAATAAACTTGAAATTGAACAAGTGAAAGCATAGAGAGAATATTTATTATTCCATATCTTATATTGGGTTGGCAACTAAGTACTTTCGGTTTTTACTGATGGAGAGCGTTGCTTTATTTTTTGTATATCGTATGTTAGTGCTGTACTTTACCGTTTGCCGCGTGATACTAGTCACATTGACGTAACTTCAGAAGCAAGTAGTGCGTGATTTTTATTAAAGCTATTAGTTGTGGGTTAATTTTAAACAGAGTGCAGAAACGAACATTTTCGACATATTTTACTATTTTATTTCCGTAAAGGAAAGAAAGCTGCTGCGGCTCACAAAAAGATATGTGATGTTTATGGTGCTAATTGCTTAACAGAGCGCACGTGTCAAAATTGGTATTAAAAATTTCGTTCTGGAGATTTTTCCCTCAAAGATGAGCAACGTTCTGGTTTTTGAAGTTGATGATGACCAAATCAAAGTCATAATTGAAGAAGATCGTCATATAACTGTTCGAGAGGTTGCAGAGAGGCTACATGTATCGCACACAACAATTGAAAAACATTTAAAATGTCTTGGGCTAGTTAAGAAGCTTGATACTTGGGTACCTCACGAATTGAAAGAAATTCATTTAACACAAAGAATCAACTTTTGCGATATGCATCTTAAATGAAATGAAACCGACCCTTTCTTAAAAGGAATCATCACTGGTGATGAAAAATGGGTCCTGTACAGTAACATAGTTCGAAAACGATCAAGGAGCAAACACGATAAACCAGCTCAAACCACATCGAAAGCTGAATTGCATCCAAAAAAGATCATGCTGTCAGTTTGGTGGGATTACAAAGGTGTTGTGTTTTTTGAGCTGCTTCCAAGAAACCGAACGATTAATTCTGATGTTTACTGTCAACAATTAATAAAATGGATGAAGCAATCAAAGAAAAACGGCCAGAATTGTCAAATCGGAAAGGTGTAGTTTTCCACCAAGATAATGCAAGGCCTCACATATCTTTGGCAACTCGTGGGAAACTATTGGAGCTTGGCTGGCAAGTGATGCCACATCTCCCATACAGCCCTGATCTAGCACCATCTGATTACCATTTATTTCGAAGTTTGCAGAATTCTTTGAATGGCAAAACTTTCACAAATGACGATGACCTTCACTGGCACCTGGTTCAGTTTTTTGCTGATAAGGACCAGAAATTTTATGAGCGCGGAATCATGCAGCTGAAAGAAAGATGGCAAAAGGTCATTGAGCAAAATGGAAAATATGTAGTTGATTAAAAACTATTCTTTGTTTAAAAAAAGTCTTTTATTTTATACTACAAAACCGAAAGTACTTAGTTGCCAACCCAATAGTATATTTATTCCATTACTTTCCGGGGTCTTTCCTGGTTTAATCGTCACAATAAAATTGCCTACTTTAGTTATTTTATAAAAACAGAATAAATCCATGGTGTCGATGGAAATTTGCAATATTCCAGTTACGATTTTTATTTTGTTAATTTTAACAGTAGCGCCAACATTCGGGACGTGTAAAAATAACACTGTGTACTGAATTATTGTCATACAATAAATATAATGTAATGGCTTCAAATTGTGGGGCTGGATTTCGGTATTTTTGTCTACGCATGCAAACAACGTTAATGAAACAGTAACTCAATTATGTCCAACGTAATTTTCAATATTGTAATACAATTCAAACATACATGTCCAGTTAATTATGCAAACGGTTAAATATGTTGCATTTGGTAAACAGAATAATTGAAATGGAAATAAAAGTAAATGTCTAATATATATTTCATATATTACAAGCGGTATGTGTACATTTTATTTATAATTGAAGAACGAAATTACAGAATATTAAATTTGAATAATGCATTAGTGTTTTTTCTATATATGAGGATAGTTTGACAAGTACTGAGAATGACACATAGGTAGCGCTCTAATTGGTAAAACAAATACAATGTAATTTAGGTTGCCTTTTTATATGTTTACATTCCGATATTTAGATAAATCGGCTGATTAGTTTATTTTTGACAGCTGATTGAAAAAGAAGCAACACGTCGTTTTGTTAAAATGGAAAAAGCAGAGTATCGTGCGGTGATTAAATACTTCTTAATTAAGAGTATGAAAGCTACCGAAATAAAAGATGAGTTACGGGAAACATTAGGTGAATCTGCTCCATCATCCGCCACAATAAGTAGATGGGTAAATTAATTTAAACGTGGTAGAACAAGCTGTGTTGATAAAGCGCGCTCTGGAGCACCCAAAATCGTGACTTCTAAGGAAATGATTATAAAAATTCATAATATTATTACGCAAGATCGACGATTCAAAGTGAGAGAGATAGCAGACATGGTAAAGATTTCAACAGAATGCGTACACCGCATTTTAACGAAAGAATTGGGCCTTTCCAAGTTTTCGGCAAGATGGGTGCCGCGATTGCTTACGACTGATCAAAAGTTCACCCGTTT
>JAVIWB010001168.1:0-198634 GCA_031893035.1 Dermolepida albohirtum | reverse complement strand
ATGTTGTTCACCCACTCAGTCCAAGTTGTTGTGAACGTCGTCTAATGGACATTTCAGGATCTTCAGCAGCACTTTCACGAACCAAACCTATATTTTCTTGTGAACGACCACTACGACTGTATTTTTCACTTTTTTGATCTTCCACGGAACCGATCTCTTGAAATTTTTTTATAATTCAACCAATAGTGCTTTCAGATGTAAACCATAAAATTCACGTAATTTTCTAAAAACGTTTTTCACAGAACGCTGATTTTCATAAAATAATTCAACAATTTGAAGGCATTGTTATACCTTGTACGAAGCCATTTTTATAAATGACTTCGTACTTTCTATTCTCCACTACAGGCTGTTTGGAGAAATACAAAACCTTGGATTTGGATTATCACTGTCACTATTTTCTTCTGCATTAGTGCCATCACCATCGCCAACGCTACTAGTTCCAAAGAATTCATCACAATTTGCATCAAAATCACTGTTCGTCATGTCATCAAGTTCATATTCTGAAACATAACTTTCCTCAGAATGTGGTACATCGCATTCATTTGTCCATTGTAACAACGTTTCTTCGAATTTCAGATCACCAAATTTTACACTTTGTATACACATTTTCGATTCTATTATTGCTTTTGTGCTATAACTTCACTCAATTCAGCTTGAATGACAATGTATATTGCACGTGTTAATACAAAAGGTTTGCTTGTGAGCCTCGGAGGCCTTGTTTTTGTAAATACAAAATAGCGATGATAAAAAATAATCTTCTAGTTTAAAAAAATTCATAAAAATTATTTCATCTGAGAAACAGTTGAATGAATATTTGTTTATATTATGGCAGAAGTCTGGGTTGGATTAATTGACGAAATATAATACGAATTACAGGTAATCAAATATTACTCCGGACCTGATAAGACGGTCTATGCATGTTAGGTTTAAATAATTTATTTCCATAATTTGTCCACCTTTTAATAGATTACATACATTTAATATGTAATTTGCTTACAATTTTTGTATTTTAATATTGTATGAAATGAATTTATTTCTTAAGTCAAACTATTACCATTAATTACAATATATTGGGTCTGGGAAAAAGTTCGTGGCGTTTTTTCAGTAAAATTCAACTGGTCCCCGCATGGCGCGTGGACGAATTCATTTAAACCGAATATGCTCCATTATTATCGACAATGTTTCGCCATTTTTTTGGTAGATCCATGATCCCATCGGTGAAAAACTTCTGTGGTTTCTGGTCGAAAAACTGAATCAAGTAGTTTTCACAGGCTTCTTTTGAAACCAACGTAATTCCATTGAGAGAGTTCTGCAGAGATCGAAACAGATGATAGTCAGAGGGTGCTATATCCGGACTGTAAGGTGGGTGCATCAAAACTTCCCAACCAAACTCTCTCAATTTTTGACGGGTCATCAAAGAAGTGTGTGGTCGGGCGTTGTCATGATGGAAGACAACACCTTTCCTATTAATCAATTCGGGCCGTTTTCTTTCAATCGCCTGGCGTAATCTCTCTAGTTGTGCACAGTAGAGTTGAGAATCAATCGTCTGACCAGTTGGAAGTAGCTCGTAGTGGACGATTCCAGTCCCACCATACACACAGCATCACTTTTTTTGGCGTCAATGTTGACTTAGCGAACGCTTGTGACGGCTCACCATCCTTTATCCACGATCTTTTACGCTTCCGATTATCGTACGTAATCCATTTTTCATCTCCGGTTATTAAACGTTTCAGAAACGGCTCGATTTCATTCCGTTTCAGCAACGCATCGCAGATGTTAATTCGGTCCATCATGTTTTTCACGCTCAACTCATGAGGAACCCATACGTCAAGCTTTTTTTTGTAACCAGCTTTGTGTAAATGGTTCAAAACAGTTTTGTGGTCAATGCCTAGCTCCATGCCAATATCGACACTGCTGATATGCTTATCTTGTTGGACTTTTTCAAGAATTTCATCAGATTTTTCAGTGATTGGACGACCGGAGCGTGACTCATCTTTCACATTGAAATTTCCAGAACGAAAGCGAGCGAACCATTTCCGCGCAACAGATTTCGATAAAGTACCTTCACCGTACACAGCACAAATTTTATCACAAGCCTGCGCAGCGTTCTTCCCCTTATCATAATAATATTGCAGAATATAGCGAAATTTCTCATTATTCTTCTCCATTTTCAAGTGCGAATAACTTTCCAACCACTGCACCGATTACAATGTTTCTACGCTCAAACTAACGTTCGGAAGGTCATCTAAAAAACGAGCCGTCGGTGGTGTCGCTGTGACTTGTTGTTCTTTAGTTATCGGCAACCAATGCCATCTATCGGGAAAAACGCCACGAACTTTTTCCCAGACCCAATATAATACTACTACTTATATATGTGTCTACGAATTTTTTAAATGCAAAATAACTTTTATTTTTCAATATATTCTCCTAAAAGAGCAATACATTTATTCCAACACTGCTCCAATGCCCTTATGCCATCTCTAAAATGCGATTCCGGAAGGCTTGCAAAATACTCATTTACGAAGATGGTAAGCTCGTCGTTAAAAGAAAATTTCTTTCCACCTAGTGCCGTTTTCAATTTTGGAAAAAGGTGGAAGTCGGAAGAGGCTAGATCCGGCGAATAAGGCACATGCGGTACTAATTGGAAATGCAACTCGTGGATTTTGGACATCGCAACTGTGCTGGTATGCGAGGGAGCGTTGTCTTGGAGAAACAGAATGCCAGGAATGGCAAAGAAAAAGTTCTTTGCCATTCCTGGCCGTTTAGCACGAATCTCAACATTTAATTTTTGCAGATATTGTCCGTTTATTGTGGCACCTTTCTGAAGGTAATCAATGAGCAAAATGCCCTTTGAATCCCAAAAAATTGATGCCATCACCTTGTTTGCCTATAAAGTGGTTTTCGCTTCCTTTCGAGGTGCAGAACCACGTTCTAACCATTGTTTCGACTGTTGTTTAGTTTCGGGTGTACTGTAGTTTATCCAAGTTTCATCGCAAGTAACAAATCGTCTACAAAAATTAACCGGATTCCGTTTATAAAGGTCCAAACACTCATTGGACATGCGCAAACGAGTGAACTTTTGATCAGTCGCAAGCAATCGCGGCACCCATCTTGCCGAAAGCTTGGAAAGGCTCAATTCTTTCGTTAAAATGTGGTGTACGCGTTCTGTTGAAATGTTACCATGTCTGCTATCTCTCTCACTTTGAGTCGTCGATCTTGCGTAAATAATATTATGGATTTTTATAATCATTTTCTTAGAAGTCACGATTTTGCAACACAGCTTGTTCTATCACGTTTAAATTCATTTACCCATCTATTTATTGTGGCGGATGATGGAGCAGATTCACCTAATGTTTCCCGTAACTCATCTTTTATTTCGGTAGCTTTCATACCCTTAATTACGAAGTATTTAATCACCGCACGATACTCTGCTTTTTCCATTTTAACAAAACGACGTGTTGCTTCTTTTTCAATCGGCTGTCAAAAATAAAGTAATCAACCGATTTATCTAAATATCGGAATGTAAACATATAAATAGCCCACCTAAATTACAGTGCATTTATTTTATCAATTAGAGCGCCACCTATGAGTCATTCTCACTACTTGTCAAACTATCCTCGTATATATATATATATATATATATATATATGGAATAGTTACAGATATATTAATTAATTACATTCCTGTTATCTAATTATTATTGGAAAAGTATGTTCGGAATGTAATTTCACAGCGGATGCCCTATAATACGTTATTAGTAATATATTTACTTTATGTCTCTCATTACTAATGTTACTCCTAAACCCAAGACATCCTTCGCCGTGTCATTTAATTGAATTTTGGAATAGCATTGTTATGTTGACCATCGTTAAATGTAATCAAGGACAAGTCATTTGAGAATATGCAATTTTATAAAATAAAAATAAACTTCTTACTTCTCTACAACCGTCTGTCGTTTAATTGTGGTACTTTTAAATGAAAAGTCCTTGCCGATTCCTGTGTTAAACATATATACATATTTTGCAATATAAATTAAACTTTCTTAAACGAACTGTACGTACTTATATATATACATCAATATAAGTCTTTTTCACACGCAATTGAGAAATTTCTTTGAAGACACCCGACGAAAACGAGAATAGAAAGCGTCCGGGATAACATTCGCCTCATTCAGGTTGCAATACTAATTCTTGTATTTTTACACCAACAGTTTGAATTATCTGAAAATTTTAATTAGAAATCGAAAAGAATACAATAAATTGAAAACTTTAAGAAATTTATTAAAACAAACTGGAATTTAAATTAATACGACAATAATCGTTACGTAAGTGAAACGTAAAGAACCTTGATTCTTGTTCAAATAACAAAACAAATAATACTCTTTCAATGATATATTGCTAAACTGAAAAAGAATCGTTCGCGTTTCCTCTTTTACAGACGCATGATTGCTGGGCAGACCTGGGCGAAAACCGCATAAAAACGTAGCTGTCGGACTCGATGTGGCAACATGAGCAAAATCTCTGCATTTTAACGTAATCTCACTTACTTCTTCCATTTCGTGTTTAAGACTTTAAAAGTTTATTTTTGTTATTTTTTTTCGATGTAATTTAATTCATTTGGAATTAAATCTTACATTAAAAAATTAAAATAAATATATTATTTAAATGAAACTATGATTCATTGTAATACACCACTTTTAAATGAAAAGTTCTTGCCGATTTCAATTTGTTAACTGGCCATGTTTTTTGAAATATAAATTAAATTTTCAAGTTTAATATCTAGTTTAATATCGATACGGCTTGACCTAAAAATATAAAGCGAAATGTACTTTCGAGAATAGTTTGGCAAGTAGTGAGAATGACACATAGGTGGCGCTCTAATTGGTAAAACAAATGCACTGTAATTTAGGTTGCCTATTTATCGTATATGTTTACATTCCGATATTCAGATAAATCGGTTGATTAGTTTATTTTTGACAGCTGATTGAAAAAGAAGCAACACGTCGTTTTGTTAAAATGGAAAAATCAGAGTATCGTGCGGTGATTAAATACTTCGCAATTAAGGGTATGAAAGCTACCGAAATAAAAGATGAGTTACGTAAACATTAGGTGAATCTGTTCCATCATCCACCACAATAAGTAGATGGGTAAATGAATTTAAACGTGGTAGAACAAGCTATGTTGATGAAGCGCGCTCTGGAGCACCCAAAATCGTGACTTCTAAGGAAATGATTATAAAAATCCATAATATTGTTACGCAAGATCGACAACTCAAACTGGGAGAGAGATAGCAGACATAGTAAACATTTCAACAGAAGGCGTACACCACATTTTAATGAAAGAATTAGGCCTTTCCAAGCTTTCAGCAAGATGGATGACGCGATTGCTTACGACTGATCAAAAGTTCACTCGTTTGCGCATTTCCAATGAGTGTTTGGAGCTTTATAAACGGAATCCGGTTGACTTTTGTAGGCCATTTGTTACTTGCGATGAAACTTGGCTACACTACAGTACACCTGAAACTAAACAATAGTCGAAACAATGGTTACAACTTGGTTCTGCACCTCCAAAGAAAGTGGAAATCACTTTATCGGCAAACAAGGTGATGGCATCAATTTTTTGGGATTTAAAGGGCATTTTGCTCATTGATTACCTTCAGAAAGGTACCACAATAAACGGACAATATTATGCAGAACTTCTACGAAAATTAAATGTTGAGATTCGTGCTAAACGGCCAGGAATGGCAAAGAAAAAGATTCTGTTTCACCAAGAAAACGCTCCCTCGCATACCAGCACAGTTGCGATGTCCAAAATCCACGAGTTGCATTTCCAATTAGTACCGTATGCGCCTTATTCGCCGGATCTAGCCCCTTCCGACTTCCACCTTTTTCCAAAATTGCAAACGGCACTAGGTGGAAAGAAATTTTCGTCTAACGACGAGCTTATCATCTTCGTAAATGAGTATTTTGCAAGCCTTCCGGAATCGCATTTTAGAGATGGCAAAGGGCATTGGAACACCGTTGGATAAATGTATTGCTCTTTTAGGAGAATATATTGAAAAATAAAAATTATTTTGTATTTAAAAAATTCGTTTTTCTTTTCCATTCTCACTACTTGTCAAACTACCCTCGTATACATATATAACTCCATATGCAAATTCACGCCTTGTGTATATTAAATATTATTTTTCGACTTATCACAATTCTATATTTTGTAATAAAATATAGAATTGAAAATCCATATCAGTATATTTTCTTTTAAAATAAATAGAGGAACTGTTCTAAAACATGACACACTATTAAATTGTAATATTAAAATTCAAAGCCTATATTTCACGATAAAAACTTTGTGTTTTGCTCATCAAAAAGTGTCTCGTCGTGAAATGCGCTCTGTAAATATCAAATTTCATGATTCAAAGAACATTTGCATCCATTTTATCTTGGGAAATCTTTTTTCCTTTCGTTTCTAAATATTATTCTAGCACACACAAAAGAGGAAATAAGATAATAAAGTTTTATTGAGGTATTACAACAGCTGAAATGGAAGTAATAAAAATTTCACGACGGCCTCGACGTAAAATAAGAAATAATCAGGGGAGTAACCTTCTGTAATTTCATGAATGATATTAATTATAAAAGGCGAGTTCGTAAAGTGTATAGTGCAGTTCGGTTTCTTAAGAAAACATAACTATTAACAAAAGAAATTAAAATAAATTTAACTTAAAAAAATTTAGTTGAGATGAAATGTCGCTTTGTAGTAGAATACATTGAATGATCAAAATTAACGACTATGGCGGAGAAATTTATCTTCTTCAATGTGCTATCCTATATATTTGTTAGTTTTTACTGTTAGATTTGTTCCATTGTGTTCGAGGATATTTAGAAACATCATATGCATCCCAAGCTTTGATTGTACCAAAACTATATGCCCATAGAACAAAAATAATATTAACAAATTGCTTTGAGGTAACAGACATGTGGTATCCCGAATTGTCTTTTTCATGTTAGCATTCTTAAAAGACATTTCGGAATACTATTACCTCAAAGCAATTTGTATGTGTTTTCATCCTTTGACGAAAAATTTAAATGTTTTTAAAGAGCGCGGTCTTCAAGTTACATTTCGGTCCACAAACTCTATTAAATCCCTGTTAGCAAATGCGTAAGATAAAGTTGACGTCAATAAGAAATCGGCGATTTACGAACTTAAATGTCTAGATTGCAATAAACAATATATACGCCAGACAAAACGACCGATAGAAAGTCGGTATAAAGAACATATGGCGCACATACAATTTAATCGATCTGAAAAATCCAGTTTAACAAAGCATGTGTTAGAGAATAATCAAAACATAACCGCGGATTGTTTGCATTTGGATAAGAACGTGAATAATTAGATATTTATGTAAGCATATACCAGGTGTACTGGAAAGTCATTACCGGTTTTTCTAACAGATGTCGCTAGGCGTAAGTATGCAATGTTATGATTTGATACATATGCCGCTTTATTCTACTGGCACCAAGCTTTAAAACCATACATGTTATATTTTAAAAAAGTAACACTGTCATAGACATTTTCAAAGAGGTATACCTCTTTGAAAATGTCGAGTTTCGCTCCTGGAAAAATGTATTTGTGGCACACATTTCTTTTCTTAATCAAAAGAAAAAAGCCGCTCAAAGTCGTTTGCTGATAGAAACTTATGGTTAGCATGCTACAACCATAAAAACGTTTTATTGGATGAAGACCCAACCTGAATTCAAAAACAACTGGCAGAAGCGCTAAATGTGGCTTTAGAAACGATTAGCGACCGACTATGAGCAATGGGAAAAATCCAAAAGATGGGAAAACGGGAGCCACATCAATTGAACCGTCCGTGAAATGCTGCTTTAAAGGTATGATAGGAAGGCATTTCTGCATCGAATAATGATGGGTGATGAAGAATGGATTTATTTCGGAACTCTAAGCGCAAAAAATCATGGTTATCACCTGGCAAAGACGGTCAGAGTATTGTGGTGTATTACGAACTGTTGAAACCTGGTGAAACAGTTAATGTTAATCGCTACCGCCAACAAGTTATCAATTTGAATCATACATTGATAGAAAAACGTCAAGAATGAGCCCGAAGATACGGTAAAGTGTTTTTACAGCACGATAACGCGCCTTCTTATACAGCAAAACAGGTCAAGGAAGCTATGAAAGCACCTAGGTGGCACATAATGTCGCACTCGTACTCTCCAGATCTTGCCCCGTCTGACCATCACCTTTTCGCGTCAATGGGCTGCTTGCAGAGCAGCTCTTCTCCAATTTCGAAGAAGTTAGAAAATGGCTCGATGAACGGTTTTGTTCGAAGGACAAACAGTTTTTTTGGGGTGGCATTCGTAAATTGCCTGAAAGATGGGCAAGATGTGTAGAATCATATGGCCAATACTTTGAATAAATAAATTTCTCCATCTTTTTGAAAATTATGTAGCTGTTTTACGAAAAAATCGGGAATGACTTTCTGGTACACCCGGTATGTTTCAAAAAATAGAAACTATATGCTAAACGCCGACCGCGGTCCTATTAATAACTCATGACTGTTTGACTTCATAGAAAAGTATTATACGACAGACAAACAAAAAAGTTTCATATATACAAGCAGGTACCTTTGAACAAATGTTTATTCTAAAACTAGAATATAATTGAAATTATGTTAAACGAATCTATAGTGTGTGTTTGGCTTTTGCCAGTGTAAGTCTATTATGGACTTTGTCTTCGTGCGGAATTTGCAGTTGTTCCAGGTGCCACACTGTAATTAATTACATGATAATAATACATACACGGAATACGACGATTATTGTGGAAGAGGGTTAACAGTAATTGATTAATTTAATCGACCACAGTCTCCATTCAAATGTACCTTTACATATTTCATTAAGGTGTTTAGGCCCAAATCTAATTTAAAAAGAAATTGCTTGCCAATTGGAACAAAATCATATATTTCTGTAATTGGAATCAATAATTGATACATTACCATTCGTAAAAAATTGATAAGACAAATTGGCGCAACGTCATATTTCTTTTCCTTGCATATTAAATTTTCGACTGCCTGATTCCGGGTGTGCCGGAAGCTTATTAATAACAAACGAGGGACGCATTTTCGACATCTGCCACCCGTCGTCGCCGTAGTTCCTCGCCTGTTCCGGGACAGGTCCAAACGACGTTCCGTTTATTTCGACATAAAAGAAACATTCGAGTCTTGAATATTTGTCTTGGTGAATTGTTTTATGCTCTCGGGGAAGCTCATTGCGCCGAACAGAGACAAAAGGAGCGGACGCCTCTTCCGAGTATAACAGAGAGAGATGGGGTTTGTCGATTCTATTTTCCGTAAAATATGCCGAACGGCATTAATCAAGCGAACTGTTAATAAGGAAGAAATCTTACTTTGGCCGGTGTGTTCCCTTAATGAAACTTTGCTATTAGGCTTCATTCGCGTTACACTAAACTAATTTTTCATTGTGCGATGAGATAAGAGTTTATTGTCAAAATTGCGTTCGTTTGGAAATGTTAAAATAAATATATAAATAAATTTTATTCCTTTTCAAAAGGAATAAAATTTATTATTAGGTGCGCAAATAAGTTCTCGCTGTTTTTCAAGAGATAGCTCCAGTAGTAAGTGCTGGTCGATTGTGACATAAACAAAACGTCATGAACCAAGCTTAGACATATGGTAAACAAACCGCTTTGACACATTAGTGATTTTGTTTTTGTGTCATATACTTTTGGTTGTGTGAAAATGTCTGATTTTGTGCCAAATAATCGTCATTTGCGGAAAGTGTTGCTTTTCTTCTTTTATTCCAAGAAAACGGCGGCTGAAGCGCATCGAGAACTCCAAAAAGTTTACGGAGATGCTGCTCTAAGTGAAACAACGTACAGTGATTGGTTCCGTCGCTTCAAAGACGGTAATTTCGATGTTGACGACCGTTCGCGTGAAGGAAGACCAAAAACCTTCGAAGACGCTGAATTGGAGGCATTGCTCGGTGAGGATCCGTGCCAAATGCAAAAAGAGCTTACTTCAGCATTAGGAGTTACCCGCCAAACCATTTCCCAGCGATTGCATGCGTTGGGAATGATTCAAAAACAAGGAAATTGGGTTCTGTATCTATGAGAATAAAGTAAGTTAGAGAGACTTATATATAATCATCCCTTTCTACCTTAGTAGGTGTAAGGGTTGAAAGTTAGAGAGACTTGTTAAAAATTTCTGGCTAATTGTGAATAAGGTCCTTGTCGTTATTTTCTAAAATTTGAAAAGAAATGTTCTAATTGGTTTTCTTAACGAAGGAAAAATAGAGGATGCAGAACACTATTGTCGATTTCCAGAAAGTGTTACAACTGTTTGCATAAAGAGCACGGCTAACCGGTTTAAACAGTTTTATGACAATGAATACTTCGAATCTCTGAGATAATTACGCATTTGTTTTAACTACTCATAGGTTGATTCAATGTCTCAGGTTTTGAGAGTGACTCTAGAGTGGAGAATTTGTGTGCAGAAATTGCGGAAACTTGAAAACATATAAAGAACAAAAATAAATTCAGTATGAAAGAATAATTGTTTAAATTTGTATCTTGGTTTAATAAATTATACAATTTTTTTAATAAGACAATGCGGTAAAGTTTTAAATATTTCGAAAACTCGTAGTTCTCTGTTTATTAAGTCGTTGTAATTAAGACAGATTCTAAAGTAAAAATTTAACCATTCGAGTTCAATGGTAGAGCAGCCCCCGGCAAGCGGACGTCTGGAATTCGATTCCTCACCGGATAATAAGAGTTCTTTCATTAATTTATGTCTTTACGATGATGTAATAAGGAGAAAAGTTTTCATTAATTGACATCGTGGAATACACGTTATTGTGTATCATATATAGATGCGTGTATATGTCATATGAATTAAAAATTTCGAAATATATTTTTTAAAACTTTCAATATTAGCATTGATAACAGAAGTAAAAAATATAGACAACGGTTTTATTCTCTACATTTCATGCAGGTATTCGTAAATAGAAAGATATGATAGATCGGTTTCATAAAAATCGAGATCGATTTTATTCGGAGCTTTTCTCTGGAACGGTGAATCTTTTATTTGATTTAGAATCCTACATAAACCTATGCACCGTTGTTACGTTTTTATGTGCACAGGGTTATGTTTTCAATACATTTCAAAGAAAATTTTAGATATTTTCATTTCGGTCTGAATTAATAAACAAAAACGTTTTTCATATTTTTTCTTTCAATTGAATTGATAGTTAGTATGATAATGTTCCGTATTTTTGTTTATTGTTTGCTAAAGCTTGTGTATGTTTTATAATTTAGTGTATTTTCAAAAGAATAAAACTATGCAAGAAAAATTATTTCAAATATGGGAGTTCGATATACGAGGGCAGATCCTTTTGGTCCACCTCTGATGCATTTATAAACTAAAACAATTTTTTTTCATACTGTATTATAACCCGCTATGTATAGACTAACGCTACAAACTTGCAAGTCTGAACCAGTTAAAGTGTGCCTACAGTAAACGCCCGAGGTCGAGAAAGTCACATATCAGTATCAAAATGGATCGTGTCGAACAACGAGCAGTGAACTTGCGTTTAAAAAGGATGACCCCAACTCAAAGACATGACGATTTGGTGGATACATTAGGGGAACCTACAGTATCATATGACATAGTTAAAAGTTGATGTCGTGAGTTTAAATGTGGTAAACAGTCGTTTACAGACGAACATGCAGGCACATAACCGTCACTACACAAGAAAATGCTATGGGCTTTTGGGTTTATGGATTTTTGAGTTTTTGTAATTGTCTTTTCAATATCTTGTTTTGTTATAATTACCGGGTTCACAGGATTAAATTTGCTAGCCCGTCTTATTTCTTTCTTTATCCAATTTCCATTCTCATTATGGTTTACGTTATCATATATTTTTAAGAATATTCCTACCTCTGTGATATCTGGCACTTCTCTTATTTTAATATTGTTCTATCAAGTGAGTGATAAAAACGTTCTTCGTTCTTTGTGAATATTTTATTATTTATCTTTCTATCTTTGCTAATTTTGTATGTTTTACTCCGTAAGAGTATACTGACAGTTTTTGTTTTAATGTATCTAACGAAGTGTTAGTAAGTTCTTTTTTTGTATTTCTTATTTATTTTATACCATTTTTCTATGTGTTTTTTTTGTTATCTCGAAGTTTTTCAGTTATTTTACTTATTTGTTTCTTTATGTATGTAATTTCGTTTTCTAGAAGGTGGTTTATCCTTTGGTTTATGTATGTTGTCTGTGGTTCCGTATTTTTGTTTATTATTATTCGAAGAAAACGGCGGCTGAAGCGCATCGAGAACTCCAAAAAGTTTACGGAGATGCTGCTCTAAGTGAAACAACGTGCCGTGATTAGTTCCGTCCCTTCAAAGACGGTGATTTCGATGTTAACGACCGTTCGCGTGAAGGAAGACCAAAAACCTTCGAAGACGCTGAATTGGAGGCATTGCTCGATGAGGATCCGTGATAACGCTAAAAGAGCTTGCTTCAGCATTAGGAGTTACCCGCCAAGTCATTTTTCAGCGATTGCATGCGTTGGGAATGATTCAAAAACAAGGAACTTGGGTTCTTTAAGATTTGAAGCCAAGAGACGTTGAGCGTCGTTTTTTCGCCTGTGAATAACTGCTCCAGCGGCAAAAAAGGAAGGGTTTTCTTCATCGCATCGTTACGGGTGATGAAAAATGGATTCATTACAGCAACCCAAAGAGAACAAAATCATGGGGACTGCCCGGTCATGCTTCTACGTCGTCGGTTCGGCCGAATATTCACGCTGCGAAGGTTTTGCTGTATATTTGGTGGGACTAGGGCGGTGTTATTTACTACGAGCTGTTGAAACCGAACGAAACCATCACTGGGGAACGGTATCGAACTCAATTGATGCGATCGAGCCGAGCACTGTGCGAAAAGCGGCCACAATACGAGCAGAGGCACGAAAAAGTGATTCTACAGCATGACAACGCTCTGCCTCACGTTACTAAACCCGTTAAAACCTATTTAGAAACGCTCGAATGGGAGGTCCTACCCTACCCGCCATATTCTCCAGATATTGCGCCGTCCGATTATTACTTGTTCCGTTCGATGGCACATGGTCTGGCTAATCAGCAGTTCCGCTCATATGAAAACATCTCAAAATGGCTTGATTCGTGGATAGCCTTAAAAGACGAACACTTCTACCGTGACGGTATTCGAGCTCTGCCAGAAAGATGGGAAAAAGTTCTCGCTAGCGATGGGCAATATTTTGAATGATTCATTTGTAAACATTTTTTCACAATAAAGTTGCATTTTCATCAAAAAGAAAAACAGCGAGAACTTAGTTGCGCACCTAATATTTTGTTCGATTTTTTTATCGTTCGTTCAGGTCATTAATGCGAATTACAGAAACCAGCATTTCGTAATCGATAAAACGCGCTCACGGCAATTACAGCATTCATAAATCGTTAATTTATTTTTTCTCTTGGTCTATTCCCATCGAACAACCTCTACATACATAAACATGAATATTCGGATCATATCTTAGATGAAGATCGGCGTAGTCCCATCTCGTAATTCGCGTGGTGAACGCTTCAAGGCGCCTCTTCCTTTTACCACTCCTTATTATTCATCACCGCTGAGAAGCGAGAAAGCTCACACAGTGGAAAATTACCTCCTAACGAGTTATTGTTTCCTCACACGGACACGAACACATTCACGGAGATTATCACAAGACTGCTGTTATGTTTTTTTCTTTCTTTGAAGGAAACCATGAGGATTGTTTCTTGACTTCAAACAGTTCCTCTTTGGGATAATATCCTTTTTTTAGTAACTAGTCATTAGTGTTGATTGGTGTTTTTAGAATTTCAGTGTAAAATGTGATTTAAAGGGGAAATGTTTCAGATGTATATTAAATGGTAAATCGGATTATGCTTGTTATTAGTTAATTCAAAATTAATGGGTTCGCGTTTAAATCTACACAGGTTTTTGATGTTTTTCGTATTGTATTTCGCAATATGGAGCATAATACGAGGGTAGCCGTTCATATTTCGGGAATAGCAAACAAAAAAAAAATTTATTATTTAAACTATTAAAAGTTTTTTTTCATACACAATGCCACGTACCTTTTTCGATTGCAAAATCTACATCAATACGTAATAACATTCTCTATACATATCTTCAATCCTTTCCCTGTTAATTTTTTTATTTATTTTGGTAGAATGAGAATTGCAACTATTGTTGATGGATAGACAAATCGTGTCAAAAAGTAAAGTAAATTACTGTTTTTAATTTCTGTTTGGCGGTTTACTTGTAGTACCAAAAATGAAAAACGAGAATTACTCAAATATGATTGTCGTCAAAACTTGTCATATGTATGTTCAATGAGAAATATGCTACGAGGGTAGCCGTTTATATTTCGTGAATAGCAAACAGAATTTTATTATAGTTTTATTGCTTTTCAAAATATTCTCCTTGAAAATCAATGCCCTTTTGCATTCGTTTAAACCAATCCGAAAAGAATTGCTGCCACTGTGAAGGCGGTATCTCCAAAATATGAGTTACCTCTTCCGGCGTAGAAAACCGTTGACCGCGAAGTTTATTCTTTACGTGTGGGAACAAAATGAAATCACAGGGTGCTAGATCAGGGCTGTACGGCGGATGGCTCATCAATTCAATGTTTTGTCCGGTCAAATATTTAATTGTTTGAACCGACCTGTGAGAGCTCGCATTGTCATGGTAGAGAATGATCTGTCATTTTCGGTTTGTTTTCCCTATTTCTTCAAAAACTTTTGGCAAACAAATAGTTGTGTACCATTTGGAATTGATCGTTCTAGAACTCTTTAAAGGCACGGTTGCAACGTGACCGGTTATTTCGAAAAAACAGGCGACCATTTGTTTTTATGTGCTTCGAGCGCGAACAACTTTTGTTGGTCTTGGCTCATCTTGGAATAGCCACACAGTCGACTACTGCTTACTATCGGGCTCATACGTATAGATCCAACATTAATCACCTGTTACAACTTTATAAATGTTCTTTGAAGCACCGCCATTACATTTTTTTGTGCATTTCTTGGCACCAATCGCCGCGAGTCCTTTTTTAGCGGTTATCAAATTATGTGGTACCCAACGTGAACATATTTTCTTAACGGCTAAATGTTCATGCAGGATCTTATGCACGCTGGTGTTACTAATACCTAGAGATGCCTCGATCTCACGGTATGTCACATGGCGGTCTTGCATTATCAATTGAGACACTGCATTAATGTTTTCCGACACAACAACATTTGTGGGACGACCATCACGAAATTCATCGTCCAAAGAACGTCGTCCAAGTTTGAATTCACTATACCAACGATGTACTGTAGTTTTCGATGGTGCTTCATCATCATATAAAGAATTCAGCTCGTCGATGCATTCTTGTTGAGATAATCCACGCCAAAAATTACGAAAAATAATTGCACGAAAATGTTCGCGAGTTAATTCCATTTTTCCGCTGAAATATATTGTCAAAAATGACAAACTACGCGATGCAATCATCAGATCGAAATATAAACGGCTACAGTCATATAATGTGTTTGAGTTTCACACTATACATAGTAACATTTTCCAATAGTAACCTAACCTGTTTGTACTTTTGGTGTCCTTTCTTTAATAATTATAAATGTATAAAAACAGAATACGATCACCAGATAATTAGAAAGGAAATTAGACATAAGATATTCGAAATCACGATTTCGTTGGTTACACAGTGATTCTGTTTATGTGATATGGCCTTTTTTACTTCGCCCATCAATGTTGTTTTGGGTCATGTATATTTCTTTCTCTCAAGACGTATGGATTTCAAAATTTTCTTTTTGTAGTCGTTTGCAATTCATCCGTTCTACACGATGATACCAATCATACAGTCGTTTCTTTCTTTCTTGAATCTCTTCTACTACGTTGCTATTTGCTGCTATTTGATATATTGGGTCTGGGAAAAAGTTCGTGGCGTTTTTCCCGATAGATGGCATTGGTTGCCGATAACTAAAGAACAACAAGTCACAGCGACACCACCGACGGCTCGTTTTTTAGATGACCTTCCGAACGTTAGTTTGAGCGTAGAAACATTGTAATCGGTGCAGTGGTTGGAAAGTTATTCGCACTTGAAAATGGAGAAGAATAATGAGAAATTTCGCTATATTCTGCAATATTATTATGATAAGGGGAAGAACGCTGCGCAGGCTTGTGATAAAATTTGTGCTGTGTACGGTGAAGGTACTTTATCGAAATCTGTTGCGCGGAAATGGTTCGCTCGCTTTCGTTCTGGAAATTTCAATGTGAAAGATGAGTCACGCTCCGGTCGTCCAATCACTGAAAAATCTGATGAAATTCTTGAAAAAGTCCAACAAGATAAGCATATCAGCAGTGTCGATATTGGCATGGAGCTAGGCATTGACCACAAAACTGTTTTGAACCATTTACACAAAGCTGGTTACAAAAAAAAGCTTGACGTATGGGTTCCTCATGAGTTGAGCGTGAAAAACATGATTGACCGAATTAACATCTGCGATGCGCTGCTGAAACGGAATGAAATCGAGCCGTTTCTGAAACGTTTAATAACCGGAGATGAAAAATGGATTACGTACGATAATCGGAAGCGTAAAAGATCGTGGATAAAGGATGGTGAGCCGTCACAAGCGTTCGCTAAGCCAACATTGACGCCAAAAAAAGTGATGCTGTGTGTATGGTGGGACTGGAGGGGAATCGTCCACTACGAGCTACTTCCAACTGGTCAGACGATTGATTCTCAACTCTACTGTGCACAACTAGAGAGATTACGCCAGGCGATTGAAAGAAAACGGCCCGAATTGATTAATAGGAAAGGTGTTGTGTTCCATCATGACAACGCCCGACCACACACTTCTTTGATGACCCGTCAAAAATTGAGAGAGTTTGGTTGGGAAGTTTTGATGCACCCACCTTACAGTCCGGATATAGCACCCTCTGACTATCATCTGTTTCGATCTCTGCAGAACTCTCTCAATGGAATTAAGTTGGTTTCAAAAGAAGCCTGTGAAAACTACTTGATTCAGTTTTTCGACCAGAAACCACAGAAGTTTTTCACCGATGGGATCATGGATCTACCAAAAAAATGGCGAAACATTGTCGATAATAATGGAGCATATTCGGTTTAAATGAATTCGTCCACGCGCCATGCGGGGACCAGTTGAATTTTACTGAAAAAACGCCACGAACTTTTTCCCAGACCCAATATTTGAAAGTCTGGAGACTCCAGCTTATCTTTTCCAGAAATCCATTTCCACAACCGGAAGTTTCTTTTCGATTTATTTTGACCTCTGATGGAATTCGCAAGTATAGAGTAGCGTACTTTATAGAATAGTGTTGTATAGTTGATGTTTTCTTTCAAAGGAAATGCTTTTAGACCATAGAACCGACTTTAATACCAAAATACCTTTCTTTGTTTTAACTATTCTATTTTCAATTTCTCTTTCTATATGCCCGGAGGAATGAATGTTTATGTTCAGGTATGTATAGCCCTCATATAACACCGTTTTTAATGGTCAAAGGGTGAAGGGGCATAGCCGGTTGGTATAAGATCGCAAGTTTGAGTCTTTCACGGCGGACAGGAACTTTTTCAAAAACTACTGCTGTAGATATACGAAATAAAAAGCGATTAAAATTGGGATTTTTCAGTTTCACTTTGTAGAAGCTCGTAATTATATGCAATTAAAAACCTACTGTTGCTTTCATTTAATATCTGTTTCTAAAGGGTTTTCCAATAAGGACTTGACAACTTTTTTTCAAAATAAAATGCAGACCATTTGAGATATTTCAAAAACTTTATTATCGGGTTGAAGAACATTCAAAACATTTATGAATGAAATTCGACTTCCTTCATATGGCCACCGCGGGCACGGTCGATTCATTGGACCCAATTTTCGATGACTCGGCCACACAATTTGGCCGAAACGGCTGCTATTTCGCGTTCAATGTTGGCTCTGAGCTCTTCCAACGTTGTCGGCTTGTTGGCATAGACCAACGACTTGACGTAGCCCCAAAGAAAAAAGTCTAGAGGCGTTAAATCGCATGAACGAGGCGGCCAATCGACTGGTCCATTTCTTGAGATAACACGCTCGTCAAACTTACAATACTTACAATAAATCGATTGTAACGTGTGTTGTGTGGCTTGTGGCACCGTCCTGCTGAAACCACATGTTGTCCAAGTCCATATCTTCCAAATCGGGCCAAAAATAATCGGTAATCATGGCGCGATAACGATTACCATCATATTGACAAACCCATTGAGCCAAAAATGAGCTTCGTCACTGAAAATGATTTTGCGATGAAATTGATCATCTTGGCGCATCTTTTCCAGAGCCCAATCGGAGAACGTACGTTGCTTCAAATGGTCCATCGGCTTCAATTCTTAAGTCAGCTTGATCTTGTATGGGTGTAAACCAAGATCCTTACGCAAAATTCGCCATAAAGTGGTCTGGGCGATGCCCAACTCTTGAGAGCGCCGTGGAATTGACTGATTTGGATCATTTGCTACGGACGTATCAACGGCAGCGATATTTTCGACACTTCGACCAACCCGTTGTCTCACTGGCACGGCAACATCACACAACGAATATGTAGACTCAAATTTTTGCACTAAACTTTTTACTGCCTGTCTACTAGGGCGAGAATTACGAGCGAACGCTCTTAAAGTAGCGGTCACCGACTCCGAATTTCTGTAGTAAATTTTTATAATTTGCAGACGTTGTTCGTTCGTATACTTTACCACGATGAAAATGTTAAGTTTGCTGAATAAATTGACAGTGACAGTTCGATGCTTAGTGAAAGGGTGCGTTCACAAATTGAATTAAAAGTTGTTATGTCCCTATTGGAAAACGCTTTATAATGCTATTTATGGCACGTTAAAAGACTCGAATTCATCGTTCTTCGTGGTTTATGGGCGAAGACAGTGCCTAGTTAACATGAAATTAAGGGTTCGAGAATCGCACGGTAAGAAATTAGAATATTACAATGATGTTTGCATTCATAAATAATCGCCCTAAATATTGATAGAATACATCTCACATAAATTTCCCATTCTATTTACCATATACTTGTATAATATGTACCCGTATGTCTATCAATTCCTCGTCGCTAACGGCAACTGGTATTTCAATTCGAAAACGTTTCTGTTTGTTGAAAAATTCTTTGGCACGTTACAAATATCGACAGCAATCAATAAACGCCAGCGTTTCAATAAATAAAAAGCGTAAACGAGACATGATACTCAGTTCGCAAGGATTGACTAAGAAATAGAAGGTAATGAGCAACCTTTCGACAACTTGTAAGGAATGGTAGGGTAGGAAACGAATGAACGATCGCAATCTGACTTTCTAATTAGCATCATTAATGCTTTTAGATGGATTTTCTTAAATATTTTCTAAAAAGGCACCATGGGGATGTCAGTAATTTCCCCAAAAATTATTCGGGGTAATTGGACGGAAATAAATCAAAAGAGATTTCGAATTAAGTCTTCGATAATAAAATAATTTAATAAAAAATTTTTCTTTGAAGTTTTCTTATTTTTTTTATAAATTTTCCGCGAATAATTTTAATAAGAAAGCTTACTTACGTAAAGGAATTTTTTATGAAGGATTCGTATTTGTTATTTGGTTATTTTCCGGATATTTAAATTTTATTTAAGGCGTAATTCGGTTATTTACTTATTTACTTTTATTGGAAGCAATATACGTGTTGTATTAGGAAAGATCCTGTGTTAGCATTATTAAAAAACACGACCTTGGATATACAAAATTAAAATTTTATTATGCATTATTCAACCTATGTTCTAGATTGATCGTTCAACATTTGAAATAATATTGGGTTGGCAACTTAGTACTTTCGGTTTTGTAATATAAAATAAAACACTTTTTTTTTAAACAAAGAATAGTTTTTAATCAATTATATATTTTCCATTTTGCTCAATGACCTTTTGCCATCTTTCTTTCAGCTGCATGATTCCGCGCTCATAAAATTTCTGGTCCTTATCAGCAAAAAACTGAACCAGGTGCGAGTGAAGGTCACCGTCATTTGTAAAAGTTTTACCATTCAAAGAATTCTGCAAACTTCGAAATAAATGGTAATCGGATGGTGCTAGATCAGGGTTGTATGGGGGATGTGGCATCACTTCCCAGCCAAGCTCCAATAGTTTCCCACGAGTTGCCAAAGATGTGTGAGGCCTTGCATTATCTTGGTGGAAAATTACACCTCTCCGATTTGACAATTCTGGCCATTTTTCTTTGATTGCTTCATCCAGTTTTATTAATTATTGACAGTAAACATCAGAATTGATCGTTTGGTTCCTTAGAAGCAGCTAAAAAAACACAACACCTTCGTAATCCCACCAAACTGACAACATGATCTTTTTTGGATGCAATTCAGCTTTCGATGTGGTTTAAGCTCGTTTATCGTGTTTGCTCCATGATCGTTTTCGAACTATGTTACTGTACAGGACCCATTTTTCATCACCAGTGATGATTCTTTTTAAGAAAGGGTCGGTTTCATTTCGTCTAAGGTGCATATCGCAAAAGTTGATTCTTTGTGTTAAATGAATTTCTTTCAATTCGTGAGGTACCCAAATATCAAGCTTCTTAACTAGGCCAAGACATTTTAAATGTTTTTCAATTGTTGTGTGCGATACATGTAGCCTCTGCGCAAACTCTCGAACAGTTATATGACGATCCTCTTCAATTATGACTTTGATTTGGTCATCATCAACCTCAGTAGGCCGACCAGAACGTTGCTCATCTTTGAGGAAAGAATCTCCAGAACGGAATTTTTTATACCAATTCTGACACGTGCGCTCTTTTAAGCAATTAGCACCATAAACTTCACACATCTTTTTGTGAGCCGCAGCAGCTTTCTTTCCTTTGCGGAAATAAAATAGTAAAATATGTCGAAAATGTTCGTTTCTGCATTCCATTTAAAATTAACCCACAACTAATAGCTTTAATGGAAATCACGCACTACTTGCTTCTGAAGTTACGTCAATGTGACTAGTATTACGCGACAAACGGTAAAGTACAGCACTAACATACGTTATACAAAAAATAAAGCAATGCTCTCTATTAGTAAAAACCGAAAGTACTTAGTTGCCAACCCAATAACTTAAAAACATAAAGACTCCGAATTACCTTCACGTTTTTGAATGGTTTCCTTTTTAATGTTACTGCAAAAAGAAATAAATCAAAGTCTAATTTACGGAATAAATCTGTCTAGTTGATGAGCAAATTATAATCGAGAATCGAGAACGTTTTAGGAGCTTTCTATGTCTACACTCATGTCGTGCAGTGGAATATTCGCATTTTTAACTGTGAAGCATTTGCCATTGCTCCGAAAACCTTGTTCTGGAAACGTTGTTATCCCTCCATGTTTTAGATAGTGGCCATTCCTTAGAGTGGTGTAATATATGTTCAAATG
Organism: Dermolepida albohirtum; assembly: GCA_031893035.1. NCBI lineage: Eukaryota > Metazoa > Arthropoda > Insecta > Coleoptera > Scarabaeidae > Dermolepida > Dermolepida albohirtum. The sequence continues at coordinate 177,121 of JAVIWB010001168.1, read as the reverse complement.
CACTTTAAAACAGTTTTATACGACAACAATCTACTTTTCATTGACAATTCTGACTTTTTTCAAACCTATAGTACACCTTGAATTTTGTTACTAGTTTTCTCTTCACAAATATTATATATTTGAACGCCAAATTAAACACCTGCCTAAATGGAGACTCAGGTTATTGGTTGTATCTGTTTGGGGTATTTGATTTCCATTTAAAGTAATCTTGGCACAGAATTTTTTTTCGAAGAGTTAATATTGTCTTAACTAACTGGTTAAGATGAAATTATAGATTGCTGATGCAAAGATGGGATTTTGATATGGGGCTAAGGCTATCGCTAACGTATGCTATTGACACAGTTGAATAGGCTTGAAGTATGTTTACTGAATATAGTGAATAGTGTGCGCCCCAGACTGTTTCTCTTTGGTACTCCAGACTATTTTTTACATTGAATATTCTGTGAGTAAAGCCTAGTTTTAAATATTCTTTGTAACAAAGTATTTGTTGTCTATTGAAAATTATTCATGATTGATTTGTTGATCTCTGAGATGACCATACCTTTTGATTTCATAATTTTTTTTGTTTATTCGAAAAACAAGTGTTATTGGTAATCTGTGAATTTAGAAGAGTTTAAATATCTTGCCTGTAAACGCAGGTAGTCGATTTCCTAATTCTTTTAAACGATATTTTATAATGAATTTACAGTATATTAGGAAAAAGAGGTTTCATTTGACGCAAACAATTTCTAAGACAAATCTCCTATCGTAATGGTATGTTGTTTAAACGAATAAAATATTGTTAGAAGTTTAAAACGCTTAGTATGTATTATCTGATCCTGTTTTGGTTAAAATCATTATTTCTTCTACGGTCTTTTTAATCATTTTTAAGTGCTTTTGGTAGCTAGGGATGCATAAAATAATATACTACTTTAATTAAAAGTAAATACAATACAGAGTAGGCAAGAATACTTTCAATAAAAACAATTTTTATACTTTATATTTATTTTATACATATTCCATTTACGTATATTATCGTTAAGGCTGCGGAAACGAGAGCTTTCGCAGTAGCGTACGGCTCAGTTACTATCAATATTAAAAATAATAAATGTAATTAGTTACTATTATATTTTAGTTTTTTTGTGTTGTTGATCTAGAGTGACAGCGAAGTAAAAATATATTGGTGTATTTGGAAAAAGAACGTTCTGCGTCTGGTGATGTGATGTTCGCGAATTTAAAAAGGACGTTCGCATCATACTAGCATTCTTGGTTTTCAGTTAAACTCTTGTCTATACGTACCATAGTTTGAGAATCGCGATTCTTATTTATAACCGCACACAATTTATCGGTTCTTAATCTTCCTATACTATCTGTTAGATTTCCTAACGAAGCTTTGAGGTAATATACTATTTTTAGCACTTCATGTAATGACAGCTTGGTGTTCTCTGATTTGGAAATAGTATCTAAAATATTTGAAGAATTTTCGGAAATTTGCTCTATTTGTGTATGGTTTTCGGTATGTGAAATCAGCCGCTAACGTACTGAAATTGCTTGAGCATCTTGCGGATTTAAATTTAAGATGCAAGGTTTAATAATGTGGAAAAGTTTCTCATTATATAAAACAGCTTCAAGCCACGTTTTCTATTTCATCAATACCGGATGTGATAGTCGAGGAATGTTCGGACAAGCCTGTTTAAACTCACGAATGCATTTTGGAGATTTATTAAAAAAATTTTTGGTAGAATTTATAAATTGGCCTACATTTGGATAACTGTTTCTAATAGATTCAGCTACAAGATGACATGCATGGAGCAAACAGGTTTCATGAAGCAATTGAGGATAAGATTGTCTTAATAACTTTCCAGCTTTAACTATATTCGAACCCCCCATCTACAATATAACGAAAATTACAATTTCGGTTGCTGATATACTGAACTTCCCAAAGATATGTTTTATAGTTTCTACTATCCTTTCCGCATTTGTCTTCTGTAGTATTGTACTGCGTAAAAGAAAAGCCAAGGAAATCTCACCGCTTTTTAAAGTGCGCACTAACACATTTAAAATACTATTTTTTCTAGCATCCGTTGTTTCATCTACCGTCAGCTATATTTTTTGATCTTTTAACTGTGCTCTTATTTGATCCGTAATCGTGTTTCACCCGAGGAAAAATATACTGTAATTGATCCCTTGATGGCAATCTCCATTCCGGAACGTATTTCCCCCAAATATTTCAAAATTCTTCATTGTCTACAATATTTTGTGGAATATTGCACACACTTAACATAAAAATAGTAATATAGAAATTTATAATATGGTACACTACCTTGCGCATTTAACCAGTATTGTTTACTATTAACATGTCTTTTACATACAAAAATACTGTGCAATAAAATGTCGATATTGCAAGCAATACATTTAATAATAGTGCCAGTGTATTCTAATGTCGAAAATCGGTCAAGAAATCTATTAACACTCATCGAATATAACAAAGAACCCGTCAATTTGTCATCATCAATCTAATCCGCCGCCAATGAGTGCGCACCCGTTTCTGCAGGCTTAATTATGGTTATTATAACGTAAAAAATTACTCAACGTAACCCTACTGTAGTTTTAAACAAAATAAAATAGCCAGAGATTGAATTCAACTCTCTAAACTTGGTAGACAACTAAATTCAGGAATGGTTTAGAATATTGTGAATATTAGTTTCCTTGGAAACTGTGGTTAATTGAATACAGTTTAGTTTGATTAAAATTATTGTGTGGTGTATGAACACATGGTTCTTTGTTTATGCGTTCACTGGAGCTGTGCAAATTTTGGAAATAGGATGAAAATTATAATATTAACGATTTAAAATTATCGTGTCTGTTTGTTTTCGCGCTGATGCCCTTCCAGGGTATAAATTTTGAATATTATTGTACATGTAAATTGTGAAACTGTAATTTTAGATAAATAAAGTAAATCAAAACGCAAATATGTGTGTTCAGTAATACCGTTATTCTTAATGCGCTAATATAATTATCCACAAATTACAAAACTATAGCAAATACAAATACATTTCTGGCTGGCAATGTTTATTATTCAACGCCAACATAAATTACAAATTCAAACATATTATTATTTGTTTATGTTTAGTAAATTGTAAAAGCATACTGCTTACGTTACTTTTAAAATTTTATTTGTGTTTTCTTAAATTTACGCCTGTTCTTCTTTTATGGTACCTTTAATTTTTCAATTGATTTATGTGCTATGTGATAATCTATTGGTTTACTAAATTAATCTCGGTGTGGTGATTGAATAAGACGGTGGCTGTCTATAAAGCTTTTCTTATGGTTTTCCTTCTCGTTTAAGGCGAATGTCGACAAGCAAAGTTCTTAAGTCGCACTAGGAGAGTGGGTGTAATAATTACTCATAGCCTGAAAATACGTCCTGTAATTGGCGTCACTATTGGGGGATGCGTAGGCATAAGTTAATATAATAATTATGGCGTGGATTCTTCTCGCACTTTCTCAGAATAACGCCGGAAATCTTTTTCTCAATTTAAATGTCTCTAAATTTAAGTTCGAGTTGTACGCAGCTGATACTGTGGTGCTATTATACATCATAAAATGATAAATTAATACGAGGTTTATGATGCTTTACATATCCATATGGAATATTATTATGGCACTACAATGGATTTTGTTTTACTGCCTTTACGGTGATTTCAGGCATTCTGTAAGGAACTAGTCAGGGACTATTATTCTTTCACGTTTATAGTAATGACCTGTTGCTTTTATTGGATTGCATAGTCCTAGCTTATGCAGATGATCTGAAAATTTTCTCGAAAATTACTGACGCATCTGATTTTTCGTGTGTTGCAAAGTTGCCTATATGCTGTTAATAATAGGTGTAATGAAAACAATATCACTCCTCTCTGGATCTAGTCCAAGGCTAGAATACTGGTCTATCATTTGGTATCTTTACTATTTTTACCAACAGCTTGCCGTGGAGAGGGTGCGAAAGAGATGTTTTCAAGTATTTGTCTTATAAAGTCAGCAATATTTATCCACCTCGTGGACGGACTATGAATCGCTGTTAGACTTCCATAATTTTCAGTTTTAACATCTTGAAGAGAGTTAAGTGTTGAGTTTTTTCGAAAACTTGTCCAAAATCGAATTGATTCTTCATGTCTTCTGTCCGCGGTGAATTGACGCACTCTAGAGATACCTTCTTGGTTAACAGAAGTGGAATGAATATCCTTGTCACAGCGCTGTTGACTCATACATATGTTGAGAAACGTTAATCCTCTTTTTTTGATATTCCCCATATGAAATTGAACCTGATACATTCCTATACCTTTTCCATCATTTTGATTGCAGATTTGGTTGTACATGGGTTATTTTTTAAATAAAATCAGTTTGTGAATGAGACTGAGAATGACGCGCAGTACGCATGCGCGCCTGCTTCCAGCATGCTTTGCATGCGTTTAGACGCCATCTGCAGCCGTTTATCTGTCTATGTATTCAGCTGAATTTATAACACTTAAAAAAATCGATTGGCCCGCCGACTGTGAGATACAATCTGTAATTCGGTTCTTGAGTGCAAGAAAAAATTTGCCGTCAGACTTGTGAAGTGTATAGTGATAGTGCTGTGAGTGGTAGTAATGTTCGAAAGTGAGTGAGAATGTTCAAGGACGGATGGGTTAATGTGCATAACCTCTGATTTCTGAAGATTTGGTTCTTGGTATGGATAACAAAATTCTAGAGGACCAACGATTTACGATTTCAAAGTTATCAATTGATTTTCCATTGTGTTGCCGGTGGGGTCCAAGGCTTGTTTCTGACGATCACAAAACAAAAACATTGGGCTGTCCTTTATCGTTTTTGAATAGATACGATCGGCAAGGATATGAACTTTTGGACCACATCGTTACAGGAGATGAGACTTGGGTGCCTCACATGACTCTTGACTCTAAGCGATAGTCAGTGGAATGACGATACACCTTGTCACCAACTAGAGTGAATGCCAAACAGATAATTTCAATACGAAGGATTGTGGTAACTGTCTTTTAGGACAGAAAAAGGATTTTGTTAGTGGATTTTATGGCGAGAGGGCAGCAATTAATTCATGTGCATGTTGTGTACCTTTGAGAAAATTCCAGTGTACCATACAAACTAAGCGGTGTGGCCTACTGTCTTTTAATGTGGTGTTTCCCCTTGACCGAAGTCCACTTATTGAGGAAACGTTTGAGTGTTCAGAAACAACCCAGGGGAACCGGTCATTTAAATCGCCTCGGTTTCTTTAAATGTAATGTGTACTCGACGACAAAATTGTTAATTTACATAATTAAATATATAAAGTTATTACAACATGTATATAAAAGAAAACGATGAGTTAATATAAATATAAATAAATTATGCATTTAATAATGAAAATAGCAGAACCTTTCTTTACAAATAACTAAATATATTGTTCTTATTATTCTTAACATACGAGGATAGTATGACAAGTAATGAGAATGACAAATAGGTGGCCCTCTAATTGGTAAAACAAATGCACTGTAATTTAGGTTGCCTATTTATATGTTTACACTCAGACATCGAGATAAATCGGTTGATTAGTTTATTTTTGACAGCTCATTGAAAAAGAAGCAACACGTCGTTTTATTAAAATGGAAAAAGCAGAGTATCGTGCGGTGATTAAATACTTCCTAATTAAGGTTATGAAAGCTACAGAAATAAAAGATGAGTTACGGGAAACATTAGGTGAATCTGCTCCATCATCCGTCACAATAAGTAGATGGGTAAATGAATTTAAACGTCGTGTGTTGCTGAAGCGCGCTCTGGAACACCCAAAATCGTGACTTCTAAGGAAATGATTATAAAAATCCATAATATTATTACGCAAGATCGACGACTCAAAGTGAGAGAGATAGCAGACATGGTAAACATTTCAACAGAACGCGGACACCACATTTTAACGAGAGAATTGGGCCTTTCCAAGCTTTCGGCAAGATGGGTGCCGCGATTGCTTACGACTGATCAAAAGTTCACTCGTTTGCGCATTTCCAATGAGTGTTCGGACCTTTATAAGCGGAATCCGGTTGATTTTTGTAGGCGATTTGTTACTTACGGTGAAACTTGGATACACTACAGTACACCCGAAACTAAACAACAGTCGAAACAATGGTTAGAACGTGGTTCTGCAATTCCAAAGAAAGCGAAAACCACTTTATCGACAAACAAGGTGATGACACCATTTTTTTGGGATTCAAAGAGCATTTTGCTCATTGATTACAGAACTTCTACCAAAATTAAATGTTGAGATTCGTGCTAAGCGGCCAGGAATGGCAAAGAAAAGATTCTGTTTCACCAAGACAACGCTCCCTCACATACCAACACATTTGCGATGTCCAAAATCCACGAGTTGCATTTCCAATTAATACCGCTTGCGTCTTATTCGCCGGATCTAGCCCCTTATGAGTTCCACCTTTTTCCAAAATTGAAAACGGCACTAGGTGGAAAGAAATTTTCGTCTAACGACGAGCTTATCATCTTCGTAAATGAGAATTTTGCAAGCCTTCCGGATTCGCATTTTAGGGATGGCATAAGGGCATTGGAGCACCGTTGGAATAAATGTATTGCTCTTTTAGGAGAATATATTGAAAAATATAAATTATTTTGTATTTAAAAAATTCGTTTTTCTTTTCCATTCTCACTACTTGTCAAACTATCCTCGTATTGTTCATGCGGTCAAAATGTTATCTAATATTTTGAAAGTAGCGGTTTCTTAGCTACCACTCTTCCGCGGTAGTTTGTTTTTGATGTAGCCACTGCATAAATTGCGAAGAAAATGTAGTTTCCTTTCCAAATACTTCCACGTTGCAAAATATACTTGCATAAAGATTTAGGGTAGGCGCCATAAATTTCGACTTCGTGTATATATGTAGATGCACAACTTGTCCTACTATTAGTATACAAAGAGTTTGAAAGCGAATGTAACAGCTTTTATACTCACACGTTTAACCTTTTTCCCTGCTTTCCGTCTCTTTGTGTCGAAACGTAACGACCAACCGTTTTCAAAGAGTAACATTTCATCTCGATTTAAAAAAAAAGCTTCGCCCAACCCGAATCGTCCGAGCCACTTTCTATAGTATACCTCGGTCTCGGTCGATCTGACCATATTGATTGCACGAGAATCTATTACTAAAGGGTATATATTGCCGCCAGTGAGAATTCACAAGAAATACGAGGGCCGATTTAAGGAGGGATTTAAAATTTATCGCCCGTAGAGCACCACCGACCGTAATGTGCCAGTGCAAGTCGAAATGGGGAGGGTGGTTGGCTCGCCTTACTGGCATGTAGTCCCGATGCCCTCGAAAACAAACGGGAAAATTGTAAACCGTTCGGGTGAGAGGTGCCATTAAGTTGGCCTCCCAAACCGACTGGTCACCTAAATCAGGAGGGGGATCCGATGAGCGCCGTTTTCACGATGCTCGGAAGTGAACTTTCCGTTGGAAAGTGAAAAGTCAAGTGGCACAGTAAACGGTATTCTGAATCACATTAAGTAAGGGTAATGCCATCCAAAAAAGCACTACAAAATTTATATTTGTTACTGCAAACTTCCAGAATTTCTAATAGCGCGGAGTGAATGTTGGATTTCTGAGGGTTGCAGTAAAATTCTCTTTTAAATTACTAAAATAAAGAAGAAATTGAAAACAATGAAAACAGAAATAATTTCAGAAAAGACGAGAATGAATAATAATGTTTGTTGACTTACAATTAAATAGTTTTAGACATTTCTTCCATTGCAATTACAGTTGTTATTTTAATTACAAAATATTATATACGAGGGCTGTCCGATACTAAAAGTGTACAGGTGACTGTACAAACTGAATATGGGCAATATTGACGCATGCATTGTTACCCTGTTTCAGCAATACGGATTCTTAATTGGTTGGTACTAAAAAAGCACGATGGATGTAATAATGCAACATTTATTGAAATAACAAGTCAGTTAACAAGTTAATAAAAAAAACTGATTCAACGTGACACAAAAATAGTAAAAAAAAGGTAAACATGAAACGAATGAATAAGCAATATTTCCGAGTTACAGTCAAATAACTTAAGTACTTCGACAAATTGTTCCCCCTATATATATAGTTTTCTTGTCTTTTACGTAATATAAATTTAACAAGAATATTCATGTAGCTGGTTTGTTTATATCACTATCATTCTTTTAAGTACCGCAGATTGTAATGAAGCATGTCGAGATTAACTTTTAATGTTACATGTCATTATATTAAAAATTTAAGTAGCATCACGTAAGTGTATAAATACTGTGAACTATATATACGAGGGTAGCTGTTTATATTTCGGGAACTGACAAAACTGTTAGTGTTGCCTCCGATCTGATGATTGCATTGTGAAGTTTGTCATTCTCGATAATATATTTACCTTGACAGTTTTATTATCCGGTCGCTATTTCTATTGTTGACAGTAACTTGAAAATTTTATGTCAGCGAAAAAATGGAATTAACTCGCAAACATTTTCGTGTAATTATTTTTCATAACTTTCGGCGTGGATTATCTCAACAAGAATGCATCGACGAGCTGAATTCTTTATGTGGTGATGAAGCACCATCGAAACCTACAGTATATCGTTGGTATAGTGACTTCAAACTTGCACGGCGTTCTTTGGACGATGAATTTCGCGAAGGTCGTCCCACAAATGTTGTTGTGTCGGAAAACATTAATTAATTAATTCTGAATTGATAATGCAAGACCGTCATGTGACATACCGGGAGATCGAGGCATCTCTAGGTATTAGTAGCACCAGCGTGCATAAGATCCTTTATGAATATTTAGCCGTTAAGAAGCTAAGTTCACGTTGGGTACCACATAATTTGACAACCGCTCAAAAAAGGACTCGCGTCGATTGATACCAAGAAATGCACAAAAAATACAATGACGGTGCTTCAAAGAACATTTATAAAGTCGTTACAGGTGACGAATCTTGGATCTATACGTATGAGCCCAATAGTAAACAGCAGTCGACTGTGTGGGTATTCCAAGATGAGACAAAACCAACAAAAGTTGTTCGCGCTCGGAGCATATCAAAACAAATGGTCGCCTCTTTTTTGTGAAAAAACAGTCACGTTGCAATCGTGCCTTTAGAGAGATGTAAAACGGTCAATTCCGAATGGTACACAACCATTTGCTTGCCTAAAGATTTTGAAGGAATAAGGAAAACGAACAGAAAACGACAGATCATTCTCCACCATGACAATCCGAGCTCTCACAGGTCGGTTCAAACAATGGAATATTTGACTGGGCAAAACACTGAATTGATGAGTCATCCGCCGTACAACCCTGATTTAGCACCCGTGATTTCTTTTTGTTCCCACACGTGAAGAATAAACTTCGTGGTCAACGGTTTTCTATGCCGTAAAAGGCAGTTGAGGCATTCGAAACTCATGTTTTGGGGATACCGCTTTCGCAGTGGCAGCAATGCTATTCGGATTGGCTTAAACGAATGCAAAAGTGCATTGATTTTCAAGGAAAATATTTTGGAAAGCAATAAAGTTATTTTCGATAATAAAATATTTTGTTTTGTTTGCTATTCCAGAAATATAAACGGCTTCCCTCGTATATATATATATATATATATATATAATCCACTAACGGATCCCTGTCCTGTCCCAAAAAATAGTTGGAATGAGTTTTCTTACTGAAATTGTCTGTTCGGTTTGCGATGATGTGTATCACCATTCCATTAACTGTCGTTTTTATTCAATTATGTGAGATATCCAAGTGTCATCTCCTGTAAGTATTAATTCAAAAAATTTAACTCCTTACTTATTGAGTCAAAAACGATAAAACACAGCCCAATCTTTTTGCTTTATGACCATCGAAAAGCAGTCTAGGAATCCACTGACAACACAATTTTCGATTCTTTAGTTTGTCCGAAACTGACCTTGAAACCTATGGAAAATGAATTGAGACTTTTGAAATCGTGAATCGTCGGTCCTCTCGAATCTTATTGTCCATATCACGAACCAAATCTTCAGAAATCAGAGAAGGTCTGCCTGGATATGACTTATGACTCACCGTAAGCTTCACAAATATAACAGTGAATTTCAGCTGCTACCAGTAATCATTTCTTCGAGTATATGTCTTCCTTGAAAAGAAACGTTTTTTAATTGTGAAGGCTTTCGAAAGCATCACGAAAGACTTCAGAAACGTACAGAAATTGAAACTTTTAAAATAGTATTTTTGCCTTGTTAGTTGTTAGAAATGTTATCAAAAATATTAAAATTATTTTTTTTCTGTAAAGTAAATAGCTTTTAACTTACATATATGTTTATTACATATTTTTTTGTATAAAAAAACAGATTTGCTTTTATAGCAAAACAAGAGTTTCTTTTTAAATTCCCCTCCTAATTATAACTAATATCAACAAAAAATAAAGTCTAATGTTCTTGCTGGGACGATTTAATTTACATTCTAGCAAGGAAAGGGACAAGAAATCCCCACAGCTTTCTGAAAGGACCGAACTCCCAAAAGCCCTCATTAAGTATTAGAGAAGATACAAACCCATTTGTATATTTAATCGACTACGAAACGATCATGCTCTCCTTAGTCCCTTGCGCTACAACTTTAATAGGAACACTTTTATCAGACAAAGATGCGAATAAAGACTGATGTGGGACGATCTTGCGGTCCTTTCGGAGCTGCATACTGCTACAGAAACTCGGCGCGTTCAATTGCCAAAGTTTGATGGCTAACGCTATGCCCGGCTCCTCTCTCAACCATTTCGAGTGGGTAATAAAATGAATATATACATACGTTCCAGTCTTAAATTACTCGTCTTACAAGCTCATATTACTTCTTTTCTACGTCTCCGTGGGAAAGTTTTAGAGGATATTGCGATTTTGTTGTAGTTTGAATGCGTAAAGAGGATTACTGTTAATGAGGAATAAAAAACTCTAATGAAGGAACTTTTGAAAAATTTTAAGCTTAATTACGTTTACAGATATTTTGTATAATTCATTTCATTAAAAAAAAACATCTATTTGCGCATATGTAGAGTTTCATATTAACACGAATCCTACGTCAATTTAATGCAGAAACTTAGACCCAGAAAACCCAACGCACACAAATTGGTCGCAGTGGAAGTTGCGAAAATAACTAATCGATAATTTCAAAAAGTTCGGTTATAGTAAATCAAATGCAATAAAAAACTGCTTAAATAAAACGGTAGTTGACGAAACAAAACTATTTTAATCTCATAAAACCCATAAGGGATTCGAAATAATCATTAATACTGAGTTACTAACTACCAAACATCACCTAAATCGTACCGACGATAGGAAAGTCACCGCCAGGCGGGAATGAATGAATTGGCGAAAACTGACAACACTTACATCACGTCGATGCTAACAAACAAAATTATGAATCTACTGACAACTTTAATATAAACAAAGGGGAGAGAGAAGTCAGTTTCAGTGCAGTAGTTGTGCCCTGAAGATGTCTCATTCAAATCGGTACGAAACGTCGGCAGATATACAAGTGACGCGGTACCAGCCCGGAAGCCCAGAAGCAGATAGCATGGACCACGACTGAGGAAGTTTACGTACCAGATTAAAGGGAAGAGATACGAAAATATGTCTGTAGAAAAGGATGTCAGTCTGTTTCAGAGGAAAGGGGATTTTTTAAATTAAAAACACTTACTATATCGGTAAAATTCATTTATTTTATTTAAAGTAGTCGGCTTCGGCTTCAATACAACGTTTTGCACGATCAATTAACACGTGGAATGAATTTTTAAGTTCATCTTTAGAGATGTTCTTCAAGATCGCCGTCGACGCCTTTTTAATGGCTTCAACGTCGGCATAACGCTGTCCTTTCATCGGCAAATGTAGTTTGGAGAATAAACGGAAATCACGGGAGGCCAAATCCGGTGAATGGTTGATGGTTAAAATGCCATTTGTAGTTATAAAATCAATGATAAACGTCGAGCGATGTGATGGTGCATTATTCTGTAACACGACGAATACGCGCCAAAAGACGCTTCATAACACAAATCAACATTGACTTGACTTTTGACTTCTCTAAGCGGCTTTTTTTCGGTCTTTCTTCACTGGGATGCTTCCATTCAGAGCTTTGCTGCTTGGTCTCTGGATCATATTGAAAACAACACGTCTCATCGCTTGTTATATTTAATTCCATTCTCACGTATCGCATTGAGGATTTCGGCTCATTTCTGATAAATTCGTAACCACAGATTTTTTTGCACCAAGATGTTAGTCGACATTTATGTTCGTACGGTTGTGTTTAAATCGTTTATACCACTCATACACACTCGAACGTGATAAACACGTATCACCATACACTTTCATCAAAATAAACACTTCGGTAAACGATTTACAGAGTTTAAAACAGAACTTGATATTTGCTCTGTGTTCAAAATTCACTTTTCGACCAATGCCAAATATAGAGTTACTTTATACGCAATTTTCCTGCTTCTAATGGTGCAAATGTCATGATATTTTGACATAATATTGGTGAAAGATATATTTACCGACGCATATTTTTCTTAATAGATGGCGCCAAGAATATCTATTTTAAAAAAGTTCCGTTTTCTCTGTGACAGACTGTGTGCAACGCTAATATTAAACTAAAAACGCAAAAGGAAAAATAAGCTAGATCAATACTAAACGAAAGATTTACTGAAACAGAACTGGTAAAACATTGATAATCGGAAATAAAGTACAAAATAAAATATTTTCAACACATAGATATGGTAAAAATGACTGTAACAATGTCGAAGTCTACGCGCAAAACATTTCACGTCTTTAGTGCTCACCATCTAATTATATCGATGCCAATTCGTCTGTGGTTCAAAACATTATTTATTTTATTGTTAATTTACAAAATTGTTGCACTTTTATGGTTCTGGATGCTCTACGATGCTCGTATCACCATTGTGAACCCAGCTGTAAATTGGCTTTGCAGCGGCTTTTGGAGGTGTATTGTCACCAATATTATACGTATAGCCAAAATTTCAGATGTGTTTAGACTTTAGGAGAGATAAATATTGAATTGCATCATAAATGGCCGAGTTTATACATTTTAACGTGCAAATCGAATGTCAGATATTAAACAAATTTCACCTGTTGACATGAAAAGGATGGCAGTATTAAAATGTAATACTAAATTTTTCTAAGAGATGGTGCTACTAGTTAAATCTCGCTCTCACTAAAGTATCCTCTTGTATTTTATCACTTTTAAAGAAGAGAACCTTATTTCAATTCCTATTTCATTTGAAAATATTTGACAAATTATCTACAGTAAGACTAACGTCATCATACCATAAAATCTATGCTAACTTTAATAATCTAACAAATATTCTCCCATCCATTAGACTAAGAAGATTACTTTTACAGATTTATAGATTTTAGCCACTCGTATTTCTAGAACGCCGGGGCCACGGTCGTATTTTATATATTTATGTCCAGGAAATGCTATTCCACGGTAATTTAAAATATATCTCTGGCGTCTCATTGGCGTCTATTCGAATCGGAGTATTCAAACGTAACTTCTCCAAGTTACATCTTTAATTTGCAAATGCAATAGGACAAATTTCCTCTGTAACTCATCTTATTAATGATTCTACTACTGAGAACTATCGAAAATGGTAATGAAACTTGCATCATAGACACCATCGATTATGTGACATTGGAAACTTGACTCGATGGAGCCGAATGCATTCGTCTCAAAATTTCTGAAACTCGATTTTGCACTTAGTTTCTAAGTCAATACGGCATCGAATGAAAGTTCCTGGGGGATTGTCTAAACTTATAGTTGCTGTGGTATACACTTACTTGCAAAATTATTTGCTCAACTCGAGAAATCTGTTTCGCTTGATTTTAAGATACGAGACCGGGAATAATTATTATAGTAGTTTCATTAAATGTACACTAATTTATCTTCTGTCCTAGAAAATAATCAAATTATTTAAAAAAATATAAATGGTTATAAATTTTGCCAAAAATAACTTCTAGAAAAGATAATACAGGGTAATGAAAGAAGTATATTTCGGGACGTTAGTAAAACATTATTATTGCTTCGTGTGCTACCCGAGTAAAATATCTACCGGCATCAAACAGCGACTGCATTTGTCATATACAATGTAAATGAAATTAATCATTTGTTGTCGTAGAGTATTGACCTAGACGCGTTTCGTGGAATGCCACCACTCTTCAGTCAATCTGACTGACTGATATACAATCAAATGATATAAAAGTTGGGAAAGGCACACACTCTCTTACGTATCAAACAACAAGCTGATCGACCGACCATAGCACGTGTCAAGAATTCAATCACGTATGTTGATGGCCTGGCCATCTAACGTGGGTTGAAGATATTACATCGTTCAGTCGACCGGCTTGCTATTCGATGCGTAAGAGGGCGTACAGTGCCCTTCACTGATTTTTATATCACTTGATTGTATATTAATCGTTCCATTTATCGTTATCGATGAGACCGGCTGAAGAGATATCACATTTCACGAAACGCGTCTCTGTCAGTACTCTGAACAGTATAAAAAAGGACGAAATAAAAGGTAAAACGTAGAACTTTACAGAAGAGGAAAAATTCTATAAATTTATTAAATAAAATTAACCAATATTTCCCCTGAATACGTACTCAGTTTACATCTGGCTAGGTTCCATAATTATTGTACAATATTCTAAAAGTGTCACATAATAAGCTCATCCAAAATGTTTGGACTATACTGAACAAACCGAATCATTAACAACTAAATAATTAGCAACAACTGTGTAGCAAGTAAATGATTACGTTAAAAGTTATTAAATGTATAAAATTGTAGAATGATTAAGCAATTGTATATCAAATAAATGATTACGCAAAAAGCTATTGAATGTGCGTAATTATGGAATGATTAGACAACTGGGTATGGACTCAATGATTATGTTAAAAGTATGGTACCATTTCTATTTGGCAGTCCTTTAACTTCAAACTGTTTAGAAAGCATAAAATAATCCATTCGTACCTTAATTAAACGATTCTAGGTTGGGATACAATACAGATTTGATCTCAGCCTTCTTACACTAGTAGGGTGGCAACTTTACAACCTAATTCGAATCACCCCCATTGGTATAATTTGACCGACAATGGGGACCAAAAAAGATAGCTCTGTCGTAAGGAGTCTAGATTCAATGTAAAGAGGAGGCACAAAAACAATTAGTCAAATGAAATACTATGATTTCCAGTTCATACATCTAGATTTTGTGTGTCCAGTCTATTAACGAAATTAAATCTTCCTTCGTTCAGAAGTAAAAGAAATAAATCCAAGACGGATGTCCTGTTCCACAAGGTCGTGTAATTATCGATTGTTTCCACCACTACTATATCACAGGTCGATAAAATTTGTAAATCGAAATTTGATTTCAACATTAGGTCGTAAGAAAATCCCATTCTTAATCCAACATACAAACTAATTTTAGTTTCAACAGACGATCTTGACTGTCTGAACTTAGGCACATGAGAAGAAGAAAGTACACGTTACCATCGTAGTTTTCTATCAGTTGACGTAAAGAAAGAAAAACAAAAAGAATGTTACAAGTACAAGCTCGTTATTAAAAGATAATTAGTTATTAAACTGCTTAAGATGACTTAGGATGATTATATTAAGAAATTAAAAGCTGTAATAGTTAGAGTACTTGGAAGAGGACAGTAAGGATGAAACAGATATTTCCCTTAATCATTTTTATAACGAACTTATGACAGAACGGCTTAGAGGGCGTTACCATTATTATAAAAGAATAGAAATAATAACTCGACTAACTCCAATAATTACATGAAACAATAACCTAGAATAAGAAAATTTGCGAAGGTAGGGCCGTAATAAAGTAATTCCAATAACCTGGAAGTTACGAAACAAGAAATAGAAGTAAATTTGTCGTAGATATAAAAATTGTCTGATTATATGATTCACAAAAATTGTAATACTGATAGTTACAGCGATGTACAAAAAATATGAACAAAAGGTAAAATAAACACGTAACAGTATATTTACGAGAGCTGATCTGACTTCTCTCCTTTACAAATAATATATAGCTTCGACCACTGAGACCTTTCTAGTTGAGCCTATATATTGCAGCATCCTCACTTTTTTGTTGCGAACATTTTCGGTTATGTGCTCCTGACCATAGGGACGGTGTTTGTACAGTGTATATGTGACGTAATGTATGTATATGGTTGAAAATTATTAATATTTTCCAAATAAAAAGTGTAGAAGTTTGATTTAGGAATTTAGGATATAAAATAAAACAGCATTTTCAAAAACACATTCAATATCATTAAGGTTAGAGCCTTTAGACGAAAATGAGTTAAAGAACACTCATTTTCTATGTGCTTTAGTATATAAAAAGAACGTTTTCCGCTGCAGTTAATAATCATCATAGAAAAATAAATGCATAAGACTGTTTCAATATTTGGAAAACACGATTCTAATGAATTTTTTATTATAAGTATATACGAGGAATGTTTCCAAAGTTCTGGGAATTACATACAATTTTCATAATTTTGTTAATTTTTGTCAATATTACAATGTCGCTTTTCAACATAATCTCCATTTAACTGAATATATTTATCCCAACGAAAAAGCCGCCCTCAAAGAAGTTTTTCGGTGTCTTGTCGATCCACCTATTTATGGCACGTTTTACGTAAGGGTTTTTTCAAATCTGGGAACAGATGGTAATCACTGGGTGCAAGATCCGGGGAATAAGGTGGGTGCGGCAGCAATTCCCATCGTAAATCGTTCGAAACATCCTTCGTTTCTCTTGCGGTGTGTGGTCTTGCATTATCCTGTTGCAATAACGGACGCTCATGCAACTTTCCAGGCCGTTTTTTTGACTAGCGCCTGTCACGGTGGTCCGGATAATAAATTTGAATAATATTCTGCATTAATTGTAGTACCTCTCGGCAGATAATCCATGAAAATAATCCCTTCGCAATCCCAGAATACAGTAAGCATTACCTTTCCAACAGACGGAACTACACGCGCCTTAAGTGGAGGCCCTTCTTCAGGCTTGCGCCATTCTTTGGATTGACTTTTCATCTCAGGATTGAAATAAAAATCCACGTTTCGTCAGTGGTTATTATTTGTTACCAGAATGCATCACCGTAACGGGCTAACAGCTCTTGAAATATCGGACATATTGAGTTTCTGTTCTGGTCCCAACAGCCTTGGCACCCAGCGCGCCGAAACCTTGCTAACGCTCAAACAATCATGCACGATGTCATGAACTTGTCGTGTACCTATCCCTAGGTGTTCACTAATTAGACGAATAGTCATTCGCCTGTCGTCTTTCAGTAGGTTTTCGACGGCAGTAATGTTTCTTTCATTTACCGACGTGCTTGGCCGCCCACTGCGTGGATCGTCTTCTAGTGATGTTCTACCGGCTTTCAAACGATCGATCCACCGATAAACAGTACTTTTGGATTCTGCAGATTCACCAAATACTCCTTGCAGACGACAAATAATTTCTGACGTTTTCACATCTTCTTTCCACAAAAAGAAAATTATCGCTCTTTGCCGCGTGTTCCATGGTTACAAAAACAGTGCTACTAAAACGCGTCTACATCAGTCGAATACCTGAATCAGACTGAACAATGTTGCAGTAGATAGTTGCATAAACATGTCAAGACTTGTCGGGCATCAATAACATTGCCTATAAGTTCTGCGTTA
Source organism: Dermolepida albohirtum (assembly GCA_031893035.1). Classification (NCBI taxonomy): domain Eukaryota; kingdom Metazoa; phylum Arthropoda; class Insecta; order Coleoptera; family Scarabaeidae; genus Dermolepida; species Dermolepida albohirtum. The sequence goes on along the minus strand of JAVIWB010001168.1, from coordinate 159,387 downwards.
TTTAATTATAGCACCAATTCCCAGAATATTGGAAACACCCCTCGTAAAATTGCAGTTTCAGATCGTCATGCTTGTTGCTATCAATAGCAGCGCCTAGATCTGTTTTAAATAGCTCAGTGAATTGCAGTAGTTAGTCGCTTAGGTTCTCTTACAAATTATCTTGGTAAGCATTGACAATAATTGGAATTCTTTTCAATATTCCTTCTGCTCTAAGAGATTTTTTTTCTTGTTTTTTCTTAGTCGTCAAATCACCAGATAAATGATCCCTTTATATTTTTATTATTTATTTTCTCTTAATATTTTCTATCTTTGTACATTGTATCAGGTTCTAAGACATCAGGGAATTCCCCTAAAGTTTCGCGGCGTTGTCAACTTACCGCACATAATATATGGTCTAGCGTAACCAGTGCCCACTTTTAGAAATAAATTAGAACTATTAATAATTTACTAGAGATTTCGCCTAGCCGCAAGGGCTCTCCGATGCGTGTAGCTCGTGGATTTACTAGTCCTGCTACGTAATTTAACCGGTACTGCATATATGCTACACTGTCTGTGGAAAACCGAACGTTTTTTATATGTGAAAGTATTTTTTCTAATGCGTAAATTACTCTAAATTACTGTCGCATTGCTACAATCTTTTCCGTTTAGAATTTTTCCATTTTCACATTATATTAAATGTACTCTAAACTAATCCAATTAGTATTGAAGCTTTGATAGCTTCTCCTCTACAACGACGACCCTTCGTAACGATGCCTTCCTGCCTAAATGGTTTTGCGTCTTTGTGAATTTTAAACGAAAGCTCCGTACTATCGCTTACCGCTCGACATAATGGACCAAGGCGGTAAGTGTCTTCGCCTGATAATTTCATCATCGAAGGCAGTCCCGTTTGCATTTTCGTGGGATAGTTGATTCTGTTGTGGCTGTTGGTCCGCAGGCGAGGCTAACGTGAAAGGCCTTAGCTCTCTCGCTCATGTGTTCTTGGACGATAATAATTTGACTGGGGCTTGAAGTAAAGCCCGGGTTTAAATGAGTGCCTCCGGGCAGTAGATGTATCCCTTGTAGTTGCGGGCGTACGGTCGCTAGTTAATGGGGCTTACCAAATTGGATGTCGGCGCTTAACTATGGCGTTAATAGAGCCTACAATGTTTCCTACTTGAATTACGTAGGTGGAGTATCTACCGATTTACATGTAATGATAATGCAAAGAGTAGAGTAAGATTCGTGATTGATTTTTAATATGACAAGCAACAACTATTTCGACTAAAATATAGAAGCAACTGAACAGTATTTTAATGCATACTACTGTGGGCAAAAAATAGTAAGACTTTTTAATTTAAATTTTGCTCGAAAACCCATTCATCGAAATATTTTTTTCTAGGTTGGTATGATTGTCAGTGACATCTGTGCCAAATGTCACATCAAAATAATCATTAGTGTTTAGTATACGCTTGTCTTTCTGAAGTACAAAAAGTGCATTCGGCGATTTTTACAATGAGTGAAATTATTCAACAAAGAAGTTCCATTAAATTTTGTGTACGGAATCAAACTTCTGGTGCCGAAACGTTCAGAATGTTACAAAAGGCCGTCGGTGATAATTGTTTGTCGCGAGTAAGTGTTTTTGATTGGTACAAATTATTCAAAGACGGTCGAGAACGCGTTGATGACGAACCACGTCCAGGACGGCTATCAACATCAACTGATGATCAACACGTCAATAGAATCAAGGAATTGGTGCTTGAGAATCGACGATTAACAGTCAGAGACCTTACTGGCATCGTTGGAATATCGGAAGGATCAGTGAAGACCATTTTGAAAGATCGTTTGGGCCTAAGAAAAGTGAAAGCACGATTTGTTCCAAAATCATTCAATTTTTTCGAAAAACAGCGTCGCGTTGACGTCTGTGAAACAATGCTTTCCGACTATCAAGAAAAATGAAAGGCATCATAACTGGAGATGAGACTTGGATCTACGCTTATGACCCGGAAACAGACGATCAATCGGCCGAATATCGTAGCAAAGGTGAGTCGAAGCCCAAAAAACTACGTCAAAACAAGTCAAAAATCAAGGTTATGTTGACAGTTTTCTTCTATTATCGAGGTGTGGTGCACTTCGAATTCCTTCCGACAGGCCAAACTGTCAACAAAGAATACTATTTGAGTGTTATGCGTCGTTTGCGCAATGCTATTCGTAAAACGAGGCCAGAATTATGGGCCGACAACTCTTGGTTTTTGCACCACGATAATGCACCGTCGCATACTGCATTAATTCTTCGTGAATTTTTCGCCAAATTTTCAACCAATATCATGCCGCAACCACCGTATTCGCCTGATTTAGCTCCGTGTGACTTCTGGCTATTCAGCAAACTCAAACGACCGCTCCAGGGAAACCGTTTTGAGTCAATTGAAGATATTAAACGTGAATCGCTACGCGCATTGAAGGCTATTCCTGAAATTGATTTTAACAACTGTTTCGAGAATTGGAAAAAACGTTGGCACAAGTGTATTGGGACCAGGGGGGATTACTTTGAGAGGGACGAAATAGATTTAGAAGAATAAATTAAGAATTTAAAAATTATGAACAAAGTCTTACTATTTTTTGCCACAGTAGTACTAATATTACTACTGTTAATCAAACCTATTTCTTAAAATTTCTATCTTTTAATTCTAATCGTTTCAAACAGGTAGAAAATGAGCTTATTTTTTCGTAATAAAATACAGGATTTTATAAAGAAATTCGGGATATTTTTGGATACTCCCTCGTATACTTACTTTATATGAGGATAGTCTTAAAACAATCTAAACAGTCCGTTTAAAATTTATTTCTTGTTGTAAATGTTGTAAAATAGTATATTGAATATTTTATCTAATAAATATAATTGAAATTAAATCACGTAGTATAGAATCAGAAAACATATTCTAAATACACTTTTCTATGTACATTTCGACTTGCGCATCGTTTGGGAAATATAGGTAAACTGACAATGTTACAGAAAAACTTTTATACATCAGTTACAATACAAAACTTCTATACAAAACTCATGGTAATAAAAGGAACAATTCCAGGAAAACCGAATAAGTAAAGGCGTTATAACACGAGAGTTAATTAATGATGTTGTAACCATGTAAATTGGGTAAATTGGTCCATGTTGCCTGATCCACCAATATGGAAAACATTCGTTCAACCATGCGCTTGTAATTCTTGCATTATGAGCTGGTGCCCCATCGTGCTTGTAATACACGTTGGTTCTGACTTTTAATGGAACATTATCCAATGCTTCCTCCAACACGTATGCACTTAGTGTATTCGGAAGAAGTATTGGTCCTATAATTTGAAAGTTTAAGATGATTAGCCAAGCAATTCTTAGAAAATTTTAATGTCCAAATTCTCGAATCGCTATGAAATTTTTATCCGCCCAAAAATGAATATTGTGACTGTTGAAGATACCGTCTCTTGTGGGCATGTATTCGTCACTCTATAAAATAAGTGACAAAATATTAGATCTTCTTGAATTTTGCTTAAAATTGTATTGAAAAACATTATTCTTTGAAAATTGTCATTTTAGTATAAAAGTTGTGCTTTTGTAGCATGAAACGGTGTCAAAAGGCCTTTCGTAAGCATCGAAAGATTGTCTTACTTGGAATGTTCATTTCCTGGGCTATTTGTCTAGTGCTGTAAGTAGGATCCTGATGAACAATATCCAAAATTCCTTCTTAAACTTAGATCGTTCACGTTGCCTTAGTCTACCTGCATCACGTTGACTGGGAACAAATGAGATTGTTTAACGAAGTCACCGATGAAATTTCGAGATATATTGGTAGATACTTTTCGTAAGCATCGAAAGATTGTTTTACTTGGAAAGTCCATTTCCTGGGCTATTTGTCTAGTGCTGTAAGTAGGATCCTGATAAACAATATCCAAAATTCCTTCTTAAACTTAGATCGTTCGCGTTGCCTTAGTCTACCTGCATCACGTTGACTGGGAACAAATGAGATTGTTTAACGAAGTCACATATGAAATTTCGAGATATATTGGTAGATACTTTTCGTAAGCATCGAAAGATTGTTTTACTTGGAAAGTCCATTTCCTGGGCTATTTGTCTAGTGCTGTAAGTAGGATCCTGATGAACAATATCCAAAATTCCTTCTTAAACTTGGATCGTTCGCTTTGTCTTAGTCTACCTGCATCACGTTGACTGGGAACAAATGAGATTGTTTAACGAACTCACCGATGAAATTTCGAGACATATTGGTAGATACTTTTCGTAAGCATCGAAAGATTGTTTTACTTGGAAAGTCCATTTCTTGGACTATTCGTCTAGTGCTGCAAGTAGGATCCTAATGAACAATATTCAAAATTCCTTCTTAAACTTGGATTGTTCGCGTTGCCTTAGTCTACCTGCATCAAGTTGACTGGGAACAAATGAGCCTGTTCCACGAAGTCGCCGATCAAATTTCGAGATAAATTGGTAGATGGGTGCTGCCGGTTTGGATACCCATTTCCATTACAAAACTCAAATATCATACACATGTCAGCGCATTCGCTGAAAATGTACATTGCAAATTGCTTGGCATGTCACAAAGATGAGGTAAGTAATAGAAGTAATCATAGAGTAGTCGTTCCTGACGATTACCCGTGAATTTCTGACAACTGTATATATACTGCAGGCCATAAGTTTGGAATCAGTTCCAGTAAATTCATAAAAATTAAAATTTATCTATGTTACGTTCGTATTACTTTGATATAAGTACAAAGGATTATTCTTAAGTACATTATAAAGCTTTACATAAAAGATGTAGTTTTAAATGCATTAATAGTTGGAAAATAACCAGAGATTAAGGAAACTCTGCGTGCGGTATTATTTATTCGAGCAGGTAATATTTCTGCATAATGGACGATTACCTGGAATGGACAAATTTTATTGCAGACCCTTCCGCATAAACCTTTTGTAATTACATTTAGTTTTTATATTTATAAGTATTTATACATTTTGAAGTAATGAAAATATTTTAGTTGCTTCGTATCATTTAAAGTGTGTAGACACATAAAAGTGTGTAGAATCAGTAAACATCGTTTGATTATGGCGAAGAGAAAGCAGATATCGCTAGAAAAACGTGTAGAAATTATTAGTCATCATAATCGGGGAGATTCTATACAGGATATCGCGAAAAGAATGAAGATATCGTACAAAGGTGTACAAAATACAATTAAAAGATACCAGTCTACTGGATGGTATACGGACAGAAAACGATCAGGAAGACCAAAAATTACAACTCCTGCAGAAGATCAGACAATTATATTGACGTCGAAAAGAGATAGAAGATTAACGGCCTCGCAAATCCGCGGTGAGTTTAACAGGGAGCGTGAAACTCGGATCTCTTTAACCACAGTAAAAAGGCGGCTCAGAGCGGCTGGACTGATGGGACGTGTAGCAGTTCGCAAACCGCTTCTACGTCCGCAAAATAAAATAAAAAGGCTACAATGGGCTAAGTTACACAAAGATTGGACAATAGAACAGTGGGAAAAAGTACTATGGACCGACGAATCAAAGTACGAGGTCTTCGGTTCCAGACGTCGGATATTTGTAAGAAGAACTGCTACGGAAAAAATGTTACCGCAATGTGTGGTGCCCACGGTAAAACATGGTGGCGGTTCTGTAATGGTTTGGGGATGTTTTTCTTCGGTTGGTGTAGGAGATCTGGTGAAAATCGACGGAGTTTTGAAAAAGGAGGGTTACAGACAGATTCTCGAACACAACGCTGTGCCCTCCGGTCTGAGATTACTTGGAGAAAACTTTATATTCATGCAAGACAACGACCCAAAACATTCTTCTCATTTATGTAGAGGATATCTCCAACAACAGGAAGCTGACGGTGTTTTACAAAACAGGGTTTGGCCGGCACAATCGCCAGACCTCAATCCAATAGAGCTGTTGTGGGAAGAATTGGATAGAAAAGTGCGTGAAAAGTGTCCGACGTCCCAGACTCACATGTGGCAAGTTATACAAGATTCTTGGGCAAATATACCCAATGAAACCCTTACAAAATTAGTGTCTCGTTTACCGCGATTGTGTGCTGCCGTCATTAAAGCACAAGGAGGGTATTTCGATGAAAAGTCCGTTTAGTTGATAATAAAAATAAGTGGATGTAAATAAATAAAATTTGCTTTTTTTCCTGCTTATTTTATAATAAAACGTTTTGGTATATTAATGTTGTTTTATTTTTACAATGTTTGTTAAAACCACTACAATATTTTCATTATATTCAGAAGTGATTCCTAACTTATGCAAGTGATTCCAAACTTATGGCCTGCAGTGTACGTTTTGTTTCACTAAGCGTGCATGTTTATTTTCAATTTTATTTACTGATCCCTCACTTATGGCCTGTAGTATATATATCCGCCAGTCGGGAAAAATATTCGAAATTAGAACAGAAGGATGTCTGCAAAGAAATAACTCTAACTTCAGAAAACATCTAATAGACACGAACCATAATATACATACTTAACTATTTATAAATTAAAAGCTTTCAATTGAATATATATTTCAAACAAAAGGCTTTTCATAAACGCGACGATAGTTGTAGTGTATGGTAAACATCATACACGTCTGCAACGCAAGCTCCAAACTGAAAAAGTATGGTATTTGACGACATAGCACAACAGATTTGTAGCACTATACAAAGAACAATATTTTTGTTTGTCAAGTGATTTAAAACGGGAAAAAGCAAGCGGCTAAATACGGGAGAGATTACATATCCGGAAAAATTTGCAACTCCAAACAAATATGGTAGTAAGGTCTATAAATATCTCTTTATAGAGTAATGAATCATCACATATTTTACGTCCGCTCTCTGACAAGAAATATCGTGTATATTTATATTTTATAAAACATTTCTCGTTTTCATTATTACATCTGGTGAAAAATTTTATTTAATAATTAATTATAAATTTAATATTCATTTATAAATGACTAATTTTTCTTGTTACAGATTAGATCTGGACAACATGCAGCGCGGTAAGTTTTTGTTAAATATTGCTTTAGTTCGTTTGAAAAAGCAGTGATTATAATCAAAATAAATGCCTTGTTTATAGTCCATATCATGTTTAGTCCAGAGCGTTGCTTTAACGAAGTTTGTTATGCATACATATATGTATATATAATTTCTTTTTCTCTTGAGGGTTTGGCCAACGTATGTACATATACATATGAGATGTCCCCTGAGGAGGATTATCCTCTCAACATTTCGAGAATTAAACTGAATAGGTTGTGAACAGGTGGACTTATTTAGTTTTTATCTCAGATATCGAAATGTTACCAAATAAATACTGTAACATTTTAGCCAAGCATTGCCAAACAATATACCTTCAGAATTGACAACTATAAGGTGGCTTCCTATATTTAGGGGTGGTAAATTCGATTTACCAAATAAACCAAAATTATTTGAATAATATATCAAATGGTTTATTTTTCTGTACACTTTGAAAACAGTGTGGATGTTGTTTTTCTTTAGAATCCGATTGATACAACATTGGCATTTTTTAATAGGAAAATAGCTAAAGAAATAATAAACGTGAAAGATATAATTCCACTAGATGAGATTGCACTCATCATTTTCTAGAGCTGGTCTGTTTTTGGCAAAAACTGAGATTTATATTACCGTATCGTCTTTTTTTAACACATTTTCTGGAGCTGAAACTTGTTCTTGATTCCGTCGTCTTCTGAAGTTTGAAATCTGGGGACAGACTAAAAATAAAAACCTTGTAAAACTTCTTATGAAATTTATAAGCAAGTTCTAACAGTCAGTTACCAATGTAACAGGGATTGTAGTCGTTTATATTTACCAGAGTGTAGGTTTATATCGGTGCCTGCAAAGAGAAGATTTTCGTGGCTCTGAAGTGTTAAGAAATACTTCTTCGCTAGTTCTTGGGTGTGTTCAAGAATAGCGGATATTTGCAAGTCACGATGTATGATGAGTTTCTTGTAAACCAAGGAGCTCTTATCATAGCGCAGAGGTCTTCATTTTGTATGAAGTTTTTTCAGGCGATAATTAACAGCGAAACCCGAAATTGAGGCTACATAAGTTAGTCGAGAACGAATGGCTATTTTGAAGATAGTAGTGCGGAAACGCATATTAGGTTTGCTGTTATGATACAATAAGGAGTACAGCTGCACCACGACTGGGATGCCATGGATAGCAAGTTCCTAGATGTGGTCACGCTAGGTTAACTTTCTGTACACGATGATACCTAGGTAGGTAATTTTGTTTTGCTAGGGAAAGTTCTGAATGATGTAGATGAATGTACGGATACTCTGGCGGTCGTGGAGACTTATTGAAAAGAAAGGCGCAACCAGCGTGGAGTGGCTTCCGCGCCTGTTTAAAAATTGCGGTGTCATCTGCGTACAGCGCTAACTGCACGTCAGGTAGGAGTTTAGGGATGTTCTTCAGGAAAATGTTCAATTTCTAAATAGAATTAGGAACAGTACTAAACCTTGAGACACGCCTGCGAGAATCTGTCTGCGGTTGGAAAGGCAATTCGACTGTTGTCTGTGCGACGGTACACCTAGTTATACATATATGTTGTTACGTTGGAGAGGGGACGAAATTCTAGTTATATTGTCCACGGGCAGTGTATAACCCGCATATTACTGCAACACAATGATACTTAGAGCTCAAATATGGTACAACAAAATAGCACGATAACACACATTAGAATACTCTACAATAACTAAATACAAACGCCTCAGGATGAAAATGAACGACAGCCAGACAACACTGTTATCGAAAATCGACAAACGATCACTCAAGGATAAAATTTCGAGTAAAAGCCCAAGAACCTGATTCAAAATAACAATGAAGAAGAAAAGAAAGTGTGCTTATATAATTATTGTTAGTCAAAAAGGGTTTCCAAGTTTGTGTCAGACATTGGCCGTTGTCTCGTTTATTTAGGCATCTCAGTCTTTTTTACTTTTATCGTGTCTCTTCTAATTCTAGTAGCTAGACCCCCACTCTGTCTGCTAAGATCTTAGTGTTGTCAAACCCTATAGCATACTCGTCGAGAGACAGTGTTGAGCTAGAGATTATCACTCAAGATTAAAAGTTCGAATAAAGGCCTCAGGGCCCGACTCAAAATAACAATGAAGAGGAAAAGTACGTTTACTTATGTAATTATTCCTAGTCAGGAAGGGTTTCCAAGTTTGCGGCAGACTTTTAATCTCTATCACGTCTCTTCTAATTCTAGTAGCTGGGTGCTCGCTCTCTGCTAAAATCTTAATATCGTCAATCTCAATTGTATGCCTGTTAGGAGACGGTGTTGAGTTAGAGACGATATTGCCTCCTCCTTGATGACTACAATCACATATTCATCTCATCTAACATTCATTCGTCTGTCCTATATTGGTCACACTTCGTACAAAATATCTCTTAAACACTGGTGGGATTACGTCTTATTTATTATTTTGTGGTTTCACTGCTTTCCATTGAAAACAATGGCACACTGGCACACAAATAAGCCTCCTCTGAAATATTGTTCGAAACATCAAATCTTGGTTTACTTGATAAATCGAATTTACCACCCATAAATATCAAAAACTTCAATTTCGTTGGTATATTGTTTGGTACTAACATTTATTACTTGAGGGAAAGTCAAAATGAAATAATTCTGTCTATCCATACCTGCAGACATTCCATTCTTTAAAATGGTGTCGATATTGTGACGTATATTGTTACCTACTATTGACTTGATGATAGTATGAACTTTTATAATTATGTAATTACCTAGTATAATAAAATGGCGAAAAAATTATATTCAGTACCGTATTTGTATTTCAAAGTACGTTGAAAACCCTTTTAGAAATAACTACCTAATAAGATGTTCAAAGATACTTTTATATTCTTCCCTTAATATCATAATAATATTAGGAAACCAGATGAAATTCACTTTTGCAAATTTCAATACCAAATAAATTACATTTACTATGAAGAAGTTTTATTCAACTTAATAATTTCAAAGTACATTTCCAGTTCTGTCCGATTTTATGTCTACCACTATATCACGGGAACCGTGTGTGTATACCTCTAAAAATATTATCTGGATTACACATAAAACTTCCACTATATGTTCTCCGACCGTAGACTGCTCGATTTCCCTCAGTTTTCTAACATCACCGAGCTCTTCAGATATAAATGAATTAAGAGGGAAGCGAGCGAAGTAAGCGGGCGTTTGTATGTTACTGCTTCTCCAGTCGAGGGTTTGTTTCTATTCGATCGCAAGCTTACTTGATTAATACCTTTTATTCAATTAAAGGAAACATTAACTTCTTTGTGTGGAGATAAAGATCTAATCTTACTTATTCCGTCATTAATTGGATGTTTGCTTAAATGGGGGAAATATAGACGGTTACTTTACGATGAGGTTAACAAATAGAAATTGTGGAACTTTGTCCCACTTTGGTTTTTATGTACAAGTCTTATTGTGTTGTTTTTGCTGTATATTTTAAGTTTACTAAGTTTGACGAGAAGTTTCTTAATTCGTGCACAGTTCCAGAGAGTCGAAGTCAGTGTCGAATTTTGAAGAACCATGGAATAGTACTGTAAACATAATTAAGGAAATTATTTTGCAGTTTGTGCTCCGTGGTAGTGTTCTGCATAGGAAAATGTTTTGAATAAATAATTGACATTGCTGTGCCTAATATTCCGAACGGTGCAATCAAAGATCAAAGACATGGAACATTGTATGACAAGTTGTATGTGATTAACATTTTTTATTTGCATACTTTTAATCAATCTTATAACTTTCTCAAAAACTATGTAATAACTGTACTTAAAAGACTAAATGTACACTTATACTTCAATATACTTTCACTTTATTTTAATTTTAAAGAACTATATTCTTTATTGTCAAAATGTTTCCCAAATCTAAAATATAGGTATCGTTCTAAACCATATACTCACGAAAGTGACATTATGTTCAACTTAAATAAAGATTCGCTAGAATTATATCATTAATAATGTATTCAATTACCTATAATTTTGTTTATGTATAGTTTCAAGTTCTACGATAATAAATTAAAATCTATTTTCAATTTATAATCCAATCCTGTTCGTCGAAGGATATCTAACATTCTTTACGTGCGATATTAGTAACAGAGACAAAAACGTTTGAAGCGTAGCTTACCCAACAGTCTCCTGATTTAACACCTAACTATTACTTTCTTTGAGATTTCTTGAAATGAAATGTATTTTGTGGTGCTTCATAAAAAGAATTGACATTGTGTTCAACTTAAACAAAGATTCGTTAGAATTATATTATTAATAAAGTATTAAATTACCCATGACTTTGTTTATGTATAGTTTCAAGTTCTACGATTATACATCTAGACAGGTTTTTAATTTATAATCCAATCCTGTTCGTCGAAGGATATCTAACATTCTTTACGTGTGATCTTAGTAACAGAGACAAAAACGCTTGAAGCGTAGCTTACCCAACAGTCTCCTGATTTTGCACATAACTATTACTTTCTTTAGGATTTTCCAAAATGAAATGAACTTCGTGGTGCTTCACAAAAAGAAGTTACATTATACTAAACTTAAATAAAGATTCATTAGGCTTTTATGTATAATTTTGAGATTTATAATTATACACCAAGACTTGTTTTCAACTTATGATCCAACTCTGTTCATTGAAGAATATGTAGCATTCTTTATGTATGTTCTTAGAGACAGGAACAAAATTGTGAAATGTTTCAAGCATAGTTTACCTACCACAGTCTCCTGATTTAGCCTCACTTTCTTTGAGCTTAGTATTTTTAGTATGTTATATAGATTTTTGACTAGTTCATGCATTTTATTTGTTAAAAAAGTAATCTTTTGATTCGATAAAAAGGCTACGAACTTAGGTCCGTGTAGATAATTTCGAAAGTTTTTAAACGATTTCAACGTTGAAATTAAGCTCTTTTTTCTTAACCTTGAGAGGAAAAAAAGGACGCAGAGGTGTCACAATGCGAATTTTTGTCGTTGCATGCGTAAATGGATTATCTCCAAATTTTAACGATTTTTGCAGTTAAAAGTTGCGAGTTTGTTTCTACTAGTCCAGAACTGCATTGAAGCTGCAGTTTCAGTGCAGCAACGATAAAGTCAACAGAAGATCTGAGGGTATACTTTGCAAAAGTAGACAATTCAAGTGCCAGTTCCAAAGACGCAGTTCCAGCCCGACACCGAAAATTTTTTATAAATCCGAAACATGTACAATTTCCCAAATTATACCCTGTATTTTCTTTTACTCTTCAAAAACGGATGTATAATTTTAATTTTTCTTAACGACAACCTGTTTTTTAATATTGCTTCGTACGTCGTGTTCTTATTTTTTAAATATAATCTTTGCATACGCATCCTTAGAAGAGACCTACTCACCTTACTATTTGCAAAAAGTAGAGATTCATGTAAAATAATCTAATATCTACGTTGATCTAAGTAAAAGATCTCGAAGTTCCTGTGAGAACGAGAACCTGTTACCGATATTCGATGACCCTTGTCGACTAGGCGGTGGCTCAGTGTTTATGTGTGTTGTTGGCTTACTGTCAAGGTGATTGACCAGGAATGTTGTTCAGTTGAAACGGACGAAATGTTAAAGCCGAACTCAATCCCGCTGACCTTACATAATCCGCAAACGCATGTTATTCGCTCGACTTTGGCCGATATCAGGAACGTGTTAAGGTCGGTCGCTTGTTTACCCCAACTGGCGAATGATATTAAAAATAAGTAGAATTGAGAAAATAAATGGAAATTTTGGGTTCTTTCGTATAATGAAAAATAAATTATTTCATGTATTAATTTATTTTTTAGTTATATCTTGTTTTAAATTTTTTAAATTAATTGCAATTTCTGGTATAGTAACAATATACGAGGGCAGCCGTTTATATTTCGGGAACAGACAACACTGTTAGTGTTGCCTCCGATTTGATGATTGCATCGTGAAATTTGTCATTTGACAATATATTTACCTTGACAGTTTTATTATCCGGTCGCTATTTCTATTGTTGACAATAACTTGAAAATTTTATATCAGCGAAAAAATGGAATTAACTCGCGAACATTTTCGTGCAATTATTTTTCATAACTTTCGGCGTGAATTATCTCAACAAGAATGCATCGACAGACTGAATTCTTTATATGGTGTACCATCGAAAAGTACAGTATATCGTTGGTATAGTGAAGTCAGTCTTGGACGGCGTTCTTTCGACGATGAATTTCGTGAAGGTCGTCCTACAAATGTTGTTGTGTCGGAAAACATTAATGCAGTATCTGAACTGAAAATGTAAGAGCGTCATGTGACATATCGTGAGATCGAGGCATCTCTACGTATTAGTAATACTAGCGTGCATAAGATCTTGCATGAACATTTAGCCGTTAAGAATCTATGTTCACGTTGGGTACCACATAATTTGACAATCGCTCAAAAAAGGACTCGCGTCGATTGGTGCCAAGAAATGCACAGAAAACACAATGGCGGTGCTTCAAAGAACTTTTATAAAGCAGTCACAGGTGATAAATCTTGGATCTATACGTATGAGCCCAATAGTAAGCATTAGTCGACTTTGTGGTTATTCCAAGATGAGCCAAAGCCAACAAAAGTTGTTCGTGCTCGAAGCACATCAAAACAAATGGTCGCCTGTTTTTTCGTAAAAATCGGTCACGTTGCAATCGTGCCTTTAGAGAGTTGTAGAACGGTCAATTCCGAATAGTAGAAAACAAGAAGAAATAAGGAAAACAATCCGAAAACGACAGATCATTCTCCGCCTTGACAATGCGAGCTCTCACAGGTCGGTTTAAACAATTGAATATTTGACCGTGCAAACCATTGAATTGATAAGCTATGCACCGCACAGCCCTGATCTAGCCCCTGTGACTTCTTTTTGTTCCCACGCGTGAAGAATAAACTTCGTGGTCAACGGTTTTCTAAGCCAGAAGGGGCACTTGAGGCATTCAAAACTCATATTTTGGAGATACCGCCTTCATAGTGGTAGCAATGTTTTCGGATTGATTTTGGGTGTACATGGCATGATAGATAAAGACCATCATGTGGCGTATGTTAAACTACGCCGGAAGGGGCAGTTGAGGCATTCAAAACTCATATTTTGGATATACCGCCTTCACAGCGGCAGTAATGCTTTTCGGATTGATTTAAACGAATGCAAAAGTACATTGATTGTCAAGGAGAATATTTGGAAAGCAATAAAACTATTTTCGACAAATAATATTTTTTTTTTGTTTTGGCTATCCTCCTATAATAAGAATACAACACAAAAATATTTAAATATTTTCTATGCAAGAATTATTCTAAATATTAATATATAATAAAAAATAAATGAAAGGCCTTAGTATGTTATGATATTTCGAGTAGGGAATAAAACACAGGAGACGAATAAAAAGGTGTAAAAAGAACTATGTAAAGTAAGTGTCGAAAAGAACGCATTTGTTTTTCTAGACAGGCTGAGATATTGCGAGAAATCTACGATAACAGTAGATTTCTTAGATATACTTTGTTTCCCAAATAAAATTTTCATCATTTTTGAATTTTCTGATCTCAAAAACCCCTCAGAGATGAGTTTTGTTAAATTCATATTTACTTCCATATTTCCAAAAAGATTAAATTCAGGGTGACTTCATTTACTTCAATGTTTCCCTTTGAGTTAAATTGTTTCGAAATTACAGGAAACAAACATAAATCTGTTGTTCTACGATTAAGAAAATATTAATGTACATATTTTACAAAGTTATTTATTCCATAGCTTCCTGAGTATTGTATATTCTTAGTTAAGTTATTTATCACTGTTTATATCTCAACGGTTTTTGATAGTTGATCTAGCCATAATTAAATAATCTAGTTTCTCCCTAAATACATTCCAATCAGTTTGTAAACATCGACTAAGGCCATGTTTTGGAAAAATTCTTTACGAATTTTTTCTCGACAACACAATTGTTCCATGGACGAAGTAAATATTATTATTAATATTATTTCAATGAACGATGACCTATTCTTGTCCTGATCTATTGAGCTTTTAATCTTTTTACTATGTTATTCTACTTTTTCTGAATGTAATAATGCATTCTTACTAGAATTTTAAAGTTTGTATGAAAAAATCGCTTCTTTCCTGGAAGAAGAGAAACTTGCCTTAGAAACTTACCCTTGGAATAAAGTACAAAATTTAGATGTGTTCTTATATATATATATATATATATATTATATATATATATATATATATATATATATATATATTACATACAAAGACAAATTAAAAACGCGCAATGAGTTCATTACTTTCATGGTACTCTATCCATGCTACATAGTTAGAAAGCAATCCAATATAAAGCTTACAATAACCTCGATTCTTTAAACTAATTGACCAAGTTCTGAATTCTTTACTGGTTGCTCTGCGATTACGAGATAAAGGAGTTATTCAAACTCCATCTAATCTTTTTCTTTTATAAAGAAGTACCCGTGTTAAACCTGTGAAAATTGTTTTTTAAGCTACGCCAATATTATCAGAAGATGGCGCATTAACTTCTCCACAGCGTACCATCTAAAATGACGTCGGTAAGATGTTTTTCAATGTGTCGTGCGGGGAACGAGGTAAAATGGAGCTCGATGAGCAGATAACCGCGCTGCCGGAGAGATTAGCGAAGACGTTAGTCGAAATCGTTATGACTCTGGTTTCCGGAGAGTAGCGAAAAACGATCGCGTTTAATCTGAAATTCAGTAGATGCGATGACATCGTAGGAAAAGATTTTCCCCTAGTAAGTTAGATAAGAAGTTTGATAATTTGGTTAACGACTAATATACCAAATCAATTAATAATGCTCGCTTAAACCAGTCGTCGGAGGAAACAGAGTTAATCAAGAATTCTCAAGTTGCCGTTTTCTGTAAAGTCGTAGTAAATATGTCGTTCTTAACTTAACTAAATCCGCATGCGACTGAGTTTACGAGCGGAAATAACGGCAAATATTAAATGAAAATATATTTGAAAAAGCATTGTTATTCATTGTATTGATTAGACTCTATAATTTGTTTGTTTTTATATAACTTAGAATCCAGGTCATTCTAAAAAATGATTCAGTTATAATTTGTTTTCAACTAAAGATATAAATAAGTGTATAAAATACTTTTCGATAACGTGATAATTTGGTATTATTTCTATTTACCTTCGCAGGAAATGTCATGAGTCACTGTATTACCAGGAATGCTGCGGTAATTTTGAAATACTGTACTGTACTTTTATATTTGACAACACTGTTAGTGTTGCCTCCGATCTGTTGATTCCATCGTGAAGTTTGTCATTTTTGACAATATATTTACCTTGACAGTTTTATTATCCGGTCGCTATTTGTATTGTTGGCAGTAACTTGAAAATTTTATGGAATTAACTTGCGAACATTTTCGTGCAATTATTTTTCATAACTTTCGGCGTAGATGCATCGACGAGCTGAATTCTTTATATGGTGATAAAGCACCATGGAAAACTACAGTATATCATTGGTATAGTGAATTCAAATATGGACGGCGTTCTTTGGACGATGGATTACGTGAAAGTCGTCCCACAAATGTTGTTGTGTCGGAAAACATTAATGCAGCATCTGAATTGATAATGCAACACCGTCATGTGACATACCGTGAGGTCGAGGCATTTCTAGGTATTAGTAACACCAGTGTGCATAGGATCAAAGAATATTTATAAAGTCGTCACAGATGATGAATCTTGGATCTATACGTATGAGACCAATAGTAAACAGCAGTCGATTATTCTCCACCATGACAATGCGAGCTCTCACAGGTCGGTTCAAACAATGGAATATTTGGCCACGCAAAACATTGAATTGATGAGCCATCCGCAGTACAGCCCTGATTTAGCACCCTGTGATTTCTTTTTGTTTCCACACGTGAGGAATAAACTTCGTGGTCAATAGTTTTCTATGCCAGAAGGGGCAGTTGAGGCATTCAAAACTCATACTATATTTTGGAGATACCGCCTTCATAGTGGTAGCAATGCTTTTTGGATTGGTTTTGGCTGTACATGGCATGATAGATAATAACCATCATGTGACGTAGAAGAGCTTTCTCATCTCTAATTCTTTGTACAAAATGTTTCGCACCCTTTCTTCCGATATCACCATGGCCCCAGCTATCTCACTCACTTTCACTCGCCTATCGTGCAACACAATATCATGTACTTTTTCGTTGATTTCTGGTGTGGTTGCGGTTTTTGGCCGTCCTTCACGTGGGTCATCTTCGAGGGACGTACGACCACGTTTAAATTCAGCTGCTCACTTTTTAACGGTTGACATTGAAGGAGTAGTTACCGTACACATTTGTCAACTTCGGATGAATTTCCATAGCGGTTAAACCATCCAAAACAAAGAATTTTATAAAAGCACGATATTCAAGTTTATCCATTAAAAAAAATAACACGCACAACGTCTACTACAAAAATTCTTGCAAACAAACTACTTGAGAGAACAAGTTGAAAGTTTTCATATGAACTAAATACACATCCAGCCACGCAAGAAACATAAATTTCTGATAATTGTGGTGCCATCTCTGTGTCAGGCCGAGAACTTTTCACCTTGCCCACGTATGCCATCAATTCCAATATTATTCACGATTCATATGATAGAAACAGTCTTAGTTTCTGCTGATGTTTTGTCCTTCTCTTGCAATGCACATTCTTAGGGTGATGGTTTAAAACTAGATATTTAGAACTAACGAAAGTCAATTTATCATATTTTTAATATACTGGCGAAATTCTGGTAATACAAAGAATTTTTCTTTGTTATATAATTCGAAATAAGAAGATACAAATAGATACAAACAACAAAACAGAAACAGAATTGTTGAACTCAATAAATCAACATTAAAAAGCTCTAGTTAAAATAAAAATTAAGGAAAATATATTGTTAAAAGGAATCATTCTATTATTAATAACACCCTATCAACTACATATGTTTCATCGAATACACGAATCGTCAGGTTGATTTGTGTTATTAATGAATAATTCCTTCAGAGTGTATTATCATATCTTTCGATACAGAAAATAATGAAAATATCACATCTCCCTCTCTCGACCAATACATAAATGTATTGACCGACAAAGCAAGAACGCTTCTATCTTACAGATCGGAGACTATGTTTCCAGTGTATAATAGACAGAAACTTACATCTCGGCTTTATGCCAATTAAAGAATGTTAAAAGGAATCATTCTATTATTAATAACACCCTATCAACTACATATGTTTCATCGAATACACGAATCGTCGGGTTGATTTGTGTTATTAATGAATAATTCCTTCAGAGTGTATTATCATATCTTTCGATACAGAAAATAATGAAAATATCACATCTCCCTCACACCACCAATACATAAATGTATTGACCGACAAAGCAAGAACGCTTCTATCTTACAGATCGGAGACTATGTTTCCAGTGTATAATAGACAGAAACTTACATCTCGGCTTTATGCCAATTAAAGAATGTTAAAAGGAATCATTCTATTATTAATAACACCCTATCAACTACATATGTTTCATCGAATACACGAATCGTCAGGTTGATTTGTGTTATTAATGAATAATTCCTTCAGAGTGTATTATCATATCTTTCGATACAGAAAATAATGAAAATATCACATCTCCCTCTCTCGACCAATACATAAATGTATTGACCGACAAAGCAAGAACGCTTCTATCTTACAGATCGGAGACTATGTTTCCAGTGTATAATAGACAGAAACTTACATCTCGGCTTTATGCCAATTAAAGAATGTTAAAAGGAATCATTCTATTATTAATAACACCCGATCAACTACATATGTTTCATCGAATACACGAATCGTCAGGTTGATTTGTGTTATTAATGAATAATTCCTTCAGAGTGTATTATCATATCTTTCGATACAGAAAATAATGAAAATATCACATCTCCCTCTCTCTACCAATACATAAATGTATTGACCGACAAAGCAAGAACGCTTCTATCTTACAGATCGGAGACTATGTTTCCAGTGTATAATAGACAGAAACTTACATCTCGGCTTTATGCCAATTAAAATATATTGATTAGCATTTATATTCAAAAACAATTTTTCTTAGTATAAAGTTTACTCTTTCTCCGCATGTGCGCAAATGATACTTTAACGAGAACGTATTACTAATGCTTTTGAGGGTTTATGCCTCAGGGGAGAAAAACTAAAAGTTAATAGAACAAGAAATAGTGTTAAAGTTATTGTAATAAATGTGCTGAACATTTATCTGCGTAATTGCTAAGAAATGTTATTAAAATATCCTTTTAAAAGAGTTGCAGGATATGTGAATGTAATAAATAGATAATATATTCAAGATTATTATTAAATGAATATAATCTATTGTGTTATAAATGTAGATAATATAAATATACTGTATAATTGATGTAAATGGACTATCTAATGAAGTTGTTAAAATTGCATAAAATATGTACATAAGTAGGCAATTGGATAATAATATAAAAGGGCATGAATAATGAATTAATATATTTGAGTTATTAAAGAAGAATTTTTAGAGCAAATTTTGATTATACTACTGTGGGCAAAAAATAGTAAGACTTTGTTCATAATTTTTAAATTCTTAATTTATTTTTCCAAATCTATTTCGTCCCCCTCAAAGTAGTCCCTCTTGGCCCCAATACACTTGTGCCAACGTTTCTTCCAATTCTCGAAACAGTTGTTAAAGTCAATTTCAGGAATAGCCTTCAATGCGCGTAGTGATTCACGTTTAATGTCTTCAGTTGACTCAAAACGGTTTGCCCGGAGCGGTCGTTTGAGTTTGCTGAATAGCCAGAAGTCACACGGAGCTAAATCAGGCGAATACGATGGTTGCCGCATGATATTGGTTGAAAATTTGGCGAAAAACTCACGAAGAATTAATGCAGGATGCGACGGTGCATTATCGTGGTGCAATAACTCTGGCCTCTTTTTACGAATAGCATTGCGCAAACGACGCATAACACTCAAATAGTATTCTTTGTTGACAGTTTGGCCGGTCGGAAGGAATTCAGAGTGCACCACACCTCGATAATCGAAGAAAACTGTCAAGATAACCTTGATTTTTGACTTGCTTTGACGTGGTTTTTTGGGCTTCGGCTCACCTTTGATACGATATTCGACCGATTGATCGTGTGTTTCCGGGTCATAAGCGTAGATCCAAGTCTCATCTCCAGTTATAATGCCTTTCATTTTGTCTTAATAGTCGGAAAGCATTGTTTTACAGACGTCAACGCGATGCTGTTTTTCGAAAAAATTGAGTGATTTTGGAACAAATCGTGCTTTCACTTTTCTTAGGCCCAAATGATCTTTCAAAATGGTTTTCACTGATCCTTCCGATATTCCAACGATGCCAATAAGGTCTCTGACTGTTAATCGTCGATTCTTAAGCACCAATTCCTGGATTCTATTGACGTATTGATCATTAGTTGGTGTTGATGGCCGTCCTGGAAGTGGTTCGTCATCAACGCGTTCTCGACGCTTTTTGAATAATTTGTACCAATCGAAAACACTTGCTCGCGACAAACAATTATCACCGAATGCCTTTTGCAACATTCTGAACGTTTCGGCACCAGAAATTTGATTCCGTACACAAAATTTAATGGAACTTCTTTGTTGAATAATTTCACTCATTGTAAAAATCGCCGAATGCACTTTTTGTACTTCAGAAAGACAAGCATATACTAAACACTAATGATTATTTTGATGTGACATTTGGCACAGATGTCACTGACAATCATACCAACTTAGAAAAAATATTTCGACGAATGGATTTTCGCGCGAAACTTAAATTAAAAAGTCTTACTATTTTTTGCCCACAGCAGTATTCAAAAATAAAAAATGTCCAGTAATTAATATGTATGAGGGTGGTCTCAGAAGTACCTGACCCAACAAAGAAAACACAAAAGTTTTAGAAACAAATATATTTAATTTTCAACATAGTCTCCTTTCAGCTCTGTAGACTTTTCCCAGCGATGTTCAATAAATTCGATACCCTTTTTATAATAAGAACTGTCTAGCTCCTCAAAATAACTATTAACTACCGATATCACTTCTTCATCGTTGGAAAATCTTTGACCACTGAGTTATTTTTTCAAGTTTGGGAACAGAAAATAATCCGAGGGGACTAAATCTTGCGAATAGAGTGCATGAGGTAGCAATTCAAACTTTAATTTATTAATTTTGGCCATTGCAATAATGGATTTGTGAGCTGGTGCATTTTCTTGATGAAGCAACAATTTCATCTTAGCCAGATGCGGCCGTTTTTACTTGATTTCTTCGCTCAATCGTTGCAATAAGTTCGCATAATACTTGTCGTCGATAGTTTTTCTTTTATTAAGATAGTCAATGAAAATTATTCCACGCGCATACCAAAAAAATCGATGCCATGACTTTGCCTGCCGATGAAACGGTCTTCGCCTTCTTTAGAGCCGGTCCATGTTTCATCCATGGTTATGAAACGGTGCAAAAATTCTGTTTTGTTGCTGTGAAACTTCGCTAAACACTCAATTGAAACATCTTCACGACACTGTTTTTGCTCAAGTATGAGCAAACGCGCACCTATCTTGCACACAGCTTTTTCATGTCCAAATTTTCAGATAATATGCGATGTACCGCACTTTTTGATATGCCTACTATGTCTGCTAGCTCGCACACTTTCAGAGAATAGAGACTTGTGAATTTACTCTTTAGAATAAACGAATAGAAAAAAATTGATGAAATAAACATAATTAAAATCATTACAGCACATAATTGACTTGAATACGATATATAATGACGTCCGCAGGAAAAGTTAACAAAGAAAGTGCTATGGTAGAGTTGGATAAGTACTAGAAGCAGAGGAATTGGACCTAGTGTCATTCCTTAATTATGGAAAGGTTGTCTTTATACTCTTAACGATCGACTAGATTTTGTCACAATCCTCTGGTACCCGCATCTAAGAATATTAAGATTTTCAGGAGTTTTTTTATTGCCTTTATTGGTTTTCCTCTAGGATCTTTCTGATGTTTGGAGTAAACAGCAAAATGAATCTAATAAATTGTCTTCTAGTAGTCGTTTTTGTTCAACGCAACCATTTCTTCGCCCTTATTTATGTCTTCGATGAAAATGTACTTTAATTCCCTCAAGACAATTGCTTCTTCTTTAATTATGTAAGATTCAAATGCTTCTTTTTAGAAAAAACGAATTCGAACATTCGGTATCGGAGAGGAAAAGATTCATATAGCGTAAAATATGATTAAAATTACATCCTTCATGCATATATGTACATCTTTATAAAAAAATAAACTTACGAACAATCTAATTAATGCAATAAAATAAATTTAGTTATATAAATACAAACATCATGCATTATTTCAGTTTCAAAATTCATAACCCTATTAAGGACAGAAACAAAGAACGTTTAAGAAAATAAAGGCGCGTTTACAACTCTAAAGGCAGTCAAATGAGAGCTTAATGGATGGCAAAGAGCGATCTCTATCGAAATACGTAATGTATCTGTTAACAGCCGCTAGTTAAACTTTATAAACCCTTTCCTGCCTATCTTATCTGCTCGCTATCTAGGTACTCTGTGCATGAGGTGGTATTTTACTGTTCGAGTTAAGGGATTATTACTTCAATTAAAGTGCGTTTTTATGGGTGACGTAATTATTTCTATAATAAAAAAGTTTAGATGTCTTTAATTCAAATGCCTTTAATTCAGATGGAGTAATTACGATTATTAAAAACGTGTTTAAACAAGTAGATTTAATCGCTAAAGTGGTGACGTCATATAAATATCTAGTAATTCAGATTTCTACTCCGCTTTTTTAATAATATAAATAATAGTAATAATTTTTCTTTTCTTTCTAAGTAAGGAAAATGCCTAATGGACTTAGAAAAGAGACCAAGCTCCACGTTGTGTGAAGCTTATACCCACTAAAAACCTTTCCGCCATTGTTTCGATCTTACTTTTCGTCGTTTTCAATTCCCTCTTCACGAACTTGTCGATCTCCCGCCTGCGATTGTTTCCAGAGAACATTGTTTCTACAACGTTGCCCGGCGTCAAAGGGTCTACTTCCTCTTGTAGCGCGTTTCTGTGCCGGGTCTACCTTTCACACTCGAAGAAGGTCTGTTGAGTATCGTCCTCTGGAAAGTCCTGAAATTGGCAAGCTGTGTTCTCGATTTTATCCATTTTGTATTGAAGAAGCCGTGTCCGCTGAGAAACTGTGTAAGGTAGTAGTTTACCTTATCGTGGTTGCGGTCCATCTAGTTCGTGATGTTACGGATCTATCTCCTCATCGACCGTCGTCTCGTTTCATTTTGTTAACGTTCTTACCACTTCAGTCTAATAAGCGCTTTTGCTTCTGTCTTCGCTTATTTTTCGCCAACTTCTTCTCGGATCTCGTAGACTCTCTTCTTTTCCTGAGGCAGTAGATCCATTGAGGTTACTCCCGCAAAATAATAATGAAGATAATAATAATCTTAAACAACTTCATAAAAGACTTGAAGAAAATCACAATCCAGACATATATTTTAAAGCAGAAACTATTAAATATTTGCTTAATCGTCAGGTGATTCCTAAATACACAGAAGGCGAGAGCCTAATTTCATTTTCATTTAAATATATAGCTATTGATAATGATAATAATACATCGATTTATGAAACCTGGATACATCGTTATACAACCAAAATGAAGCAAAAATCGAACCATTTGATTTAGGTTTGCCTAAATATTCCGAAGAAAGCAAACTCCGTACATTCGACCAGATTGGTTATTACGAAACAGAAATCGAAGCACTAGTTGAGGTTCGTCGAAGTATTCGAAAGAAAGCAAGCATCGTACATTTGACCGGATAGGTTATAACAACTCTCTTTAGAATTCTTCTTATTTTCAGAAAGGTAACATGATAACATGCTGATAATATTGGGTCTGGGAAAAAGTTCGTGGCGTTTTTTCAGTAAAATTCAACTGGTCCCCGCATGGCGCGTGGACGAATTCATTTAAACTGAATATGCCCCATTATTATCGACAATGTTTCGCCATTTTTTTGGTAGATCCATGATCCCATCGGTGAAAAACTTCTGTGGTTTCTGGTCGAAAAACTGAATCAAGTAGTTTTCACAGGCTTCTTTTGAAACCAACTTAATTCCATTGAGAGAGTTCTGCAGAGATCGAAACAGATGATAGTCAGAGGGTGCTATATCCGGACTGTAAGGTGAGTGCATCAAAACTTCCCAACCAAACTCTCTCAATTTTTGACGGGTCATCAAAGAAGTGTGTGGTCGGGCGTTGTCATGATGGAAGACAACACCTTTCCTATTAATCAATTCGGGCCGTTTTCTTTCAATCGCCTGGCGTAATCTCTCTAGTTGTGCACAGTAGAGTTGAGAATCAATCGTCTGACCAGTTGGAAGTAGCTCGTAGCGGACGATTCCCCTCCAGTCCCACCATACACACAGCATCACTTTTTTTGGCGTCAATGTTGGCTTAGCGAACGCTTGTGACGGCTCACCATCCTTTATCCACGATCTTTTACGCTTCCGATTATCGTACGTAATCCATTTTTCATCTCCGGTTATTAAACGTTTCAGAAACGGCTCGATTTCATTCCGTTTCAGCAGCGCATCGCAGATGTTAATTCGGTCAATCATGTTTTTCACGCTCAACTCATGAGGAACCCATACGTCAAGCTTTTTTTGTAACCAGCTTTGTGTAAATGGTTCAAAACAGTTTTGTGGTCAATGCCTAGCTCCATGCCAATATCGACACTGCTGATATGCTTATCTTGTTGGACTTTTTCAAGAATTTCATCAGATTTTTCAGTGATTGGACGACCGGAGCGTGACTCATCTTTCACATTGAAATTTCCAGAACGAAAGCGAGCGAACCATTTCCGCGCAACAGATTTCGATAAAGTACCTTCACCGTACACAGCACAAATTTTATCACAAGCCTGCGCAGCGTTCTTCCCCTTATCATAATAATATTGCAGAATATAGCGAAATTTCTCATTATTCTTCTCCATTTTCAAGTGCGAATAACTTTCCAACCACTGCACCGATTACAATGTTTCTACGCTCAAACTAACGTTCGGAAGGTCATCTAAAAAACGAGCCCTCGGTGGTGTCGCTGTGACTTGTTGTTCTTTAGTTATCGGCAACCAATGCCATCTATCGGGAAAAACGCCACGAACTTTTTCCCAGACCCAATATATATTCCTTATAGATCAACTATGCAATGCAATACAATGCTGAAGGCCTTATTTACAGAATAGAAATGCTTTTTGTTTAAGATAATACATGTGGCCACACTGACTCTCTCAATGGCAAAAATTCGTGAGTTACATTTGACTTTCTAAGACATTTTCTTTTCGCCAACCAGAAAATGTCGGTGGCACGAGATTTGGATCACACCAGGCCATATTCACTGAATCCAACGCACATTTTGAATAGTTTGATAAAACTTTCTTTGGTGAGGGAAGGAAAGACTGAATATCGATAGACTGAATGTAGCCAGTTACAATGAGAATACGTTGAAAGATAAAATAACTCCTTTTAGAATGTTTTATAGTCTCTTTTCTAGGCTTATAAATTACCGGTCAGCCCTCATATATTGTTATATTAAATTATTTATTCCGTAGATTTCTTCTATTCTAAATTTTTTTTTATTACCAATTCTCTTACATTGTTGTATTTAGACCGAAATAGTTGCCATTAATTACTCCATTTCTTGTCTATTTGACTTACTCATTTAACTGTCACATTTCTAAGCACAAAATGCAGTTAATGGCACGAAAGTTGGCAGACGTAAATGGCTAAATTGTGCGCGCTGAATGAGATAAAATGTGTCTAATTCTCGGCACTCATTTTCCGCCCCCACTCGATATCGACGTCCGGCGATAACGTTTTGTCGAGAGGGGTTGACCCCAGTAGTACCGTCAGAAGAACCGAAAGCCCGCCTGCCTAATGGAGGTTGAAACTTTCACCATAAGTTCTAATTAACTGAACACCTATAAATTGTAATTAACAGAGGCCGGTAATTCCCAGATACGATTCAAAACTTCCAAGCATTCAGAGTTTATACATTATATAATAGATATTCTGGGATAGTGGCATTTAAACACATACAGCCTCTTGTGTTTGTACATTGAATAAAGAAGAACTGAATGGAAAGGTGTCTTTATATCTCGTGACACCTTCAACAGTATTAAATTGATAAATCAATCAAGTTTAACTGTATACAAAGCGAATATTTTGTGTTAGACTTACCTTTACACTTGGTCGATATCTTTTCCTATTACAGTATGTTAGTCATATAATATATATATGTATACTACTGTGGGCAAAAATAGTAAGACTTTTTAATTTAAATTTCGCACGAAAACCCATTCGTCGAAATATTTTTCTTCTAGGTTGGTGTGACTGTCAGTGACATCTGTACCAAATGTCACATCAAACTAATCATTAGTGCTTAGTATACGCTTGTCTTTCTGAAGTACAAAAAGTGCATTCGGTGATTTTTACAATCAGTGAAATTATTCAACAAAGAAGTTCCATTAAATTTTGTGTACGGAATCAAATTTCTGGTGCAGAAACGTTCAGAATGTTGAAAAGGCCTTCGGCGATAATTGTTTGTCGCGAGCAAGTGTTTTTGATTGGTACAAATTATTCAAAGAGGGTCGAGAACGCGTTGATGACGAATCAAGTCCAGGACGGCCATCAACATCAACTGATGGTCAACACGTCAATAGAATCAAGGAATTGGTGCTTGAGAATCGACGATTAACAGTGAGAGACCTTACTGGCATCGTTGGAATATCGGAAGGATCAGTGAAAACCATTTTGAAAGATCATTTGGGCCTAAAAAAAGTGAAAGCACGATTTGCTCCAAAATCACTCAATTTTTTCGAAAACCAGCGTCGCGTTGACGTCTGTGAAACAATGCTTTCCGACTATCAAGACAAAATGAAAGGCATCATAACTGGAGATGAGACTTGGATCTACGCTTATGACCCGGAAACAGACGATCAATCGGCCGAATATCGTATCAAAAGTGAGCCGAAGCCCAAAAAAACCACGTCAAAACAAGTCAAAAATCAAGGTTATGTTGATAGTTTTCTTCGATTATCGAGGTGTGGTGCACTCCGAATTTCTTCCGACCCGCAAAACTGTCAACAAAGAATACTATTTGAGTGTTATGCGTCGTTTGCACAATGCTATTCGTAAAAAGAGGCCAGAATTATGGGCCGACAACTCTTGGTTTTTGCACCACGATAATGCACCGTCGCATACTGCAGTAATTCTTCGTGAGTTTTTCGCCAAATTTTCAACCAATATCGTGCCGCAACCACCGTATTCGCCTGATTTAGCTCCGTGTGACTTCTGGCTATCCAACAAACTCAAACGACCGCTCCGGGGAAACCGTTTTGAGTCAATTGAAGACATTAAACGTGAATCGCTACGCGCATTGAAGGCTATTCCTGAAATTGACTTTAACAACTGTTTCGAGAATTGAAAGAAACGTTGGCACAAGTGTATTGGGGCCAGGGGGGATTACTTTGAGGGGGACGAAATAGATTTGGAAGAATGAATTAAGAATTTAAAAATTATGAACAAAGTCTTACTATTTTTTGCCCACAGTAGTATATATATACGCAGTCTGTCGCAGAGAAAACCGATTATATGAAATCCTAAATAACACAAAATTTACTATAACTAGAATATAAATGTGAACTTATCTTTAACATAAAAAAAGCTACATCCTTCTCTTCATCCTGATTATTCATATTTCTTCTACTAGAGGTCGTTTCCAACAATTACCAGCATTTCTGCCCCCAAATACAGTATCCTAACCTATTCACGCATCTATGGTTTATGTTTGTGTGTTCTACAATTTTGATATCGTGTGTTCTACCATTTTAATATCACTAGTTTTAAAAGTGTATATTCTTTTTGACATTGTTTTTAAATTCACTGAAAATTGTTTGCTAGTGTTACACTTAAAAATATTGTTTTAAATTCTAAATTACTTTTACCTATTTATGGAAACGTCAGCGGCAGAAGTGTTGAGGACGCGGTTCCAATCCGAAAGTAAAGATGAAGTAGCCGTGAAACGTATTAAAATTTCGTCGTTAAAATTGCTGCACCAATTTAGCAGGATGAAACAATAAACATATTATGAGAATGTACCCAGGAAGAATACAATGTAAAATAGGAAAGGAAGACCAAGAAAAAAGTCCATGAAAGTAATTTGGCTGACTTTAGAGTTATGTGAGTTAAGTACTGATAAAAGAAATTACAGAAGAATAACTAGAGATATGTCGAAGGCCTTCATGCCCTGGAATGTTGATATGTAATTATATTTTATCAAGACGGTAATTAAAATATTAACTCTGCTTTAATTTTATTGAAGAATCTTTAAGTGATAACGATATGCTTTAGGTTTTTCTGTGGTATTTACAAAAAAAGCTAAAAGAATCAAGGAATACGTAGATTTAACCTCTTACTGCGTTTCGAAATTCTACCCTTAAGGTTGAAATCAAAAACAAGTTTTTTGCATTTCAGTACAATGACGTAGTGTATAATAGCAAATCATGAAGCAGTTGACTTCAACCAGTCAACAATATGGCGAAAGGTTTTTATGTTTCATCATGATGTTACTTGAATTATTTCCTCTTTAAGACCAAATAGAACTTGTCCAGTAGATATTTGTATCCTAACTAGGTTATTTGCAGGTATCTGCATTAGTGAAAATTATGTTCTTGATTTCGGCCTTTGTGGTATAATTCGTTAACATTATATTAGGTGCGCAACTAAGTTCTCGCTGTTTTTCAAGAGATGGCTCCAGTAGAAAGTGCTGGTCGATTGTGATATAACCAAAACGCCATGAACCAAGCTTAGACATATGGTAAACAAACCGCTTTGACACATTAGCGATTTTATTTTTGCGTCATATACTTTTGGTTGTGTGAAACTGTCTGATTTTGTGCCAAATAATCGTCATTTGCGGGAAGTGTTGCTTTTCTTCTTTCATTCGAAGAAAACGGCGGCTGAAGCGCATCGAGAACTCCAAAAAGTTTACGGAGATGCTGCTCTAAGTGAAGCAACGCGCCGTGATTGATTCCGTCGCTTCAAAGACGGTGACTCGATGTTGACGACAGTTCACGTGAAGTAAGGCCAAAAACCTTCGAAGACGCTGAATTGGAGGCATTGCTAGATGAGGATCCGTGCCAAACGCAAAAAGAGCTTGCTTCACCATTAGGAGTTACCCGCCAAGCCATTTCCCAGCGATTGCATGCGTTGGGAATGATTCAAAAACAAGGAACTTGGGTTCCTTATGATTTGAAGCCAAGAGACGTTAAGCGTCGTTTTTTCTCCCGTGAACAACTGCTCCAGCGGCAAAAAAGGAAGGGTTTTCTTCATCGAATCGTTACAAGTGATGAAAAATGGATTCATTACAGCAACCCAAAGAGAACAAAATCATGGGGACTGCCCGATCATGCTTCTACGTCGTCGGTTCGGTCGAATATTCACGCTGCGAAAGTTTTGCTGTGTATTTGGTGGGACTAGGGCGGTGTTATTTATTATTAGCTGTTGAAACCGAACGAAACCATCACTGCGGAACGGTATCGAACTCAATTGATGCGATTAAGCCAATACGAGCACAGGCACGAAAAAGTGATTCTGCAGCATGATAACGCTCGGCCTCACGTTGCCAAACCCGTTAAAACCTACTTAGAAACGCTCAAATGGGAGGTCCTACCCCACCCGCCATATTCCCCAGATATTGCGCCGTCCGATTATTACTTGTTCCGTTCGATGGCACATAGTTTGGCTAATCAACAGTTCCGCTCATATGAAGACATCTCAAAATGGCTTGATTCGTGGGTAGCCTCAAAAGACGAACACCGTGACGGTATTCGAGGTCTGCCAGAAAGATGGGAAAAAGTTGTCGCTAGAAATGGGCAATATTTTGAATGAATCATTTGTAAACATTTTTCACAATAAAGTTGCATTTTCATCAAAAAAACAGCGAGAACTTAGTTGCGCACCTAATAAAAGACACTTCATTTATTGCATGAATTTTATTTGTTGTTAATTCGGTTGATTCATAGTTTTTTCCGAATTGGATTTAAACTGCAATACGTTTTATGAAAGCTACACATACACATACTACCACTTTCTCTCACATGACATTGTGTTTTTATAATATCAGTATCAAGAGTATATAAGTAATCAAAAAGGTAAGAAATTATCACATTTTACCATAATCATACTTCATCTTCAACAGTAATTAAACACGGAATACGTTTTTTGCACAGCTTTACTGTATACCCATGAATGTTAAAAGGAATCATTCAGATATTAATAACACCCTGTTTACCACATATGCTTTAAAGATGCACTGTTCTTCAGGCAAATTTGTGTTATTAACGAACGATTTCTTTGTAGGGTTTATTGTATCTTTTCCATACAGAAAAATAATGAAAAAACATTGCTTCCCTGTTAAAAGGAATCATTCAAATATTATTAACACCCTGTTTACTACATATGGTTGACAGAGATTGACTAATCGTCAGGTAACGCTCTTTTATTCGGCAAATCGTCGAGATAACAAATGTCTGTGTATACACGCTCTGGGAACTTTGTTGCCGACCAGCGAGATAGATGCGTTCTCGCTTTTTCGTTAAATACATTCGTGTGCTGTACGTGGAGAAGCAATGTGTACACATGTTTAACACTGTGTTTAGTTACTACTGAAGATGTCAACTTAGTTATATCAAAATACCTATACAAATATTAATGTGGTCACGTGTTATTTTACATTTTTTGATGAGTCATTTTGCTCGAGTTTCCAACGTAATTTGCAGTCTCTGTATACTCAACTCAATTTTTAATTTCCATTTTAATAAAAACAAGTCTTGTATAAGAAAACCCAAATTTATGCACGATTTATTTTCCGGTTGGATAGATTTCCTTTTACTATGATATAAAGCTTCGAAAAAACATAGGTCTCTCCTTGAAGAAGCAAGCAAAATGTTTTTTTTTTGTGAATTCGCCTTCTCTGCCGACAAGTTATTAACAATTCGTTTTTCAATTTGTGCACACCAGCGCATGTGACAGTCGTACGTTTTCCTTAACATCCACTGATAATATCGTCATCCCACGGTCATACTTTAAATCAGTGAAGACTGCTGGTGAGGGATTTTCATCGTGGAACAACGTGCGCACTTGTATATGTGTGTGCATGTGAGTTCGTGTGGAGAGCACTCAATTTTGTAGGGAATAAGCTTCGGCCTGGACTCCCGAGGGACCGATAATCCTAAATGTTATCGTTCAGTGCTCGAATCGAGTCAGTTGAACCTCCTTCTCTTCCCTTTGCCCCTGCTATTTCTTCCCGCAGATAAAGGCTGAATCGTCGGGGACGCTGTTTCGTTGGTTAATAAGGGATTTTCCACAGTTATGAGCTTGGTTTTCCAATCTACACCTTACAAACAATGGTCGAGACTTGACTTTCTTCCTAAATGTGTATAATAATGTGGCGGTTGAATTAATAGTTCTTCTCGGTCGGTTTGTGTTCAAGTTTTAATTAAAATCGCGTCTAAAATGGCACTAATTTTTGTTAGAATTATCGTGGATCGAATTTTATCATTTTTCAAAACTAAATACTTTGAACTAGTTTTCGCGAAATGAGATATAACTATTCACTCGTGAAAATGAGAGATAAACTGCTTGCATAATTATAGCGTCAAATTATAGGTACTGTTACACTTCACAAATATTGTAATTTTTTCATTATATTTTTAAATTATTTTCTTTACTTTAAATATGATTCGATCTAAACACGAACATTATTATCAAAAGCCCATACATGAGAGTTACGAAACAAAAATTATCATCAAAAGCCTCTACTTGTGAGTTACGAATATTCGAACAAGAAATTTCTTTTGTTTAGTCACGTAGTTTCTTTCTATTAAAAAACAAAACATCACCTTTTCTAAGAGCGACTGTAATTATAAAACTAGGGTAATTTCTGGAATATTCTCTGTATTATTCTACTCGATTCTATTTTATTTACTTTCTAATTAAGATTAGAAATTTAAAGTTTAGTTTCTTTCGCACTGAATACTACTGTGGGCAAAAAATAGTAAGACTTTTTAATTTAAATTTCGCGCGAAAACCCATTCGTCGAAATATTTTTTTCTAGGTTAGTATGACTGTCAGTGACATCTGTGTCAAATGTCACATCAAAATAATCATTAGTGTCTAGTATACGCTTCTTTCTGAAGTACAAAAAGTGCATTCGGCGATTTTTACAATAAGTGAAATTACTCAACAAAGAAGTTCCATTAAATTTTGTGTACGGAATCAAATTTCTGGTGCCGAAACGTTCAGAATGTTGCAAAAGGCCTTCGGTGATAATTGTTTGTCGCGAGCAAGTGTTTTTGATTGGTACAAATTATTCAAAGAGGGTCGAGAACGCGTTGATGATGAACCACGTCCAGGACAGCCATCAACATCAACTGATGATTAACACGTCAATAGGATTAAGGAATTGGTGCTTGAGAATCGACGATTAACAGTCAGAGACCTTACTGGTATCGTTGGAATATCGAAAGGATCAGTGAAAGCCATTTTGAAAGATCATTTGGGCCTAAGAAAAGTGAAAGGACGATTTGTTCCAAAATCACTCAATTTTTTCGAAAAACAGCGTCCGGTTGACGTCTGTGAAACAATGCTTTCCGACTATCAAGACAAAATGAAAGGCATCATAACTGGAGATGAGACTTGGATCTACGCTTATGACCCAGAAACAGACGATCAGTCGGCCGAATATCGTATCAAAGGTGAGCTGAAGCCCAAAAAACCACGTCAAAGCAAGTCAAAAATCAAGGTTATCTTGACAGTTTTTTTCGATTATCGAGGTGTGCTGCACTTCGAATTCCTTCCGACCGGCCAAACTGTCAACAAGGAATACTATTTAAGTGTTATGCGTCGTTTGCGCAATGCTATTCGTAAAAAGAGGCCAGAATTATGGGCGGACAAGTCTTAGTTTTTGCACCACGATAATGCACCGTCTCATACTGCATTAATTCTTCCTGAATTTTTCGCACTGAAACTGAGTCTCAGTTTCAGTGCGAAGAAGTCTACGTACCAGATGAATTATTGTCCTGCTCGGAATATTAATTTCTAGTGAGTCTACAGAGTGAAATCAGCAAACCACGTTAATTACAGCCTGTGTATATAAATGTATATATATATATATATATATATATACATATACCTATATATATATATATATATATATATATATATATACTGACTGACAAATGAATCTTCATACGAAAATGCATGAAATTTTAGCGTAGAACCCTCGTAGCTACAATACTGTGGGGACATGAATTATTATTATTTATTTAATGTCCATGTTCTGCTGTTATCTTTGACTGTTAAATGCCCTTATGTATACATTTATTCTTATTATTCTCATATCTTTGGTCCATTTTTATATTATATTATATTGAGTTTGATCGTTACTATTTATTGAATTACTTTAATAATTGTCTTTCAACAGTATTACAAAGTAACATTTTTCTTCGTTTTAAGGTCTGAGCAGCCGAGTTTATCTTAACTATTCTTATCGTGTAGTTAAGAAATACAACCAAGAAAGGAATAATTTTTATAGACCCTCTAACCTTCTCTTATATTTTATCGAAAACCATGCAGAAAAAGATTGTTAACTTTGTTCGTTATACTCAAGACGTGGTGAACATGTTTGAGATCCGGGGATGAAATTGACTATCGTAAACGCGAGCTTGTCAGTTCTTATGTGAAAAAGGTATAACGAAGGAATTGAACTGGTATTGACGCTCGAGTACTTAGATCTAAAGACACAGTTATTCTTTTTATTTTAGGATATTATGTTGCTAAAGAACTTATAATATTGAATCTTGCATATAATCGAGGCTAACAAAAGCCATCAAAGGAAAG
Organism: Dermolepida albohirtum; assembly: GCA_031893035.1. NCBI lineage: Eukaryota > Metazoa > Arthropoda > Insecta > Coleoptera > Scarabaeidae > Dermolepida > Dermolepida albohirtum. The sequence continues at coordinate 125,351 of JAVIWB010001168.1, read as the reverse complement.
AGAAATTTGCGATAACAGGTAAATTACATTTTCCTTGAGTCATATACTTTAATATCTGATGGTAAAGCAAATGCAATTGATATAAATAACTTTGCTTTACAAAATATGATATAGAAGTTACATACTATTTGATTAAGTCTTTATTGTCCAACAGATTGTCACAATACAATAACAGGACAAAAAAAATATTAAAAAAATAAAAATCATCAGATAATCAAACAATAGTAACCTAATTAATGTTCACAGTGCATTAAAAAAAAAAGAAAAATGAAAATAAAGATATAAATGAATACAAATATAGTCATACACACACACACCCATAATTAAGAAAATTAAGAAAATTAAGACAAACGCGCCCGAGCGACAGTCAGTATCCGCCCCAAGGAATCAAAATTTATATCGCAATGGTCCGACAAACCGTTGAAGGCCCGACATGCAACTGCTAATGGGGAATTGAAACCAATATTGGTACTAAATGTTTCGATATAAAAGCAATGGCTATGTCTAGCCGACACTCGCGATACCATAAAATTAAGCTGAGACAGCAAATGAGCACAATCTACATTTCGTCCAACCAAGTTAAATACAAACTTTATACTGTTTAGTTGGCGTCTGACTTCCAAGGACTCCATTCCAAACTTATTTAGAAGAAAAGAGTTCTCGACTCCTCGCGGAGGACACACACCCCCTACCCTAGAACACAAAAACTTTAAAAACCTTCTCTGAACTCTTTCAAGTGACAATTTGTGAATGTCATAATAAGGATGCCAGACTAAAGATGCATACTCCAGCCTTGAACCTACATACGTCATGTACAGCTGCTTAATCGTAGAAATATGAAAACAATGTGAATTCCTTATCATGAAACCCAGCATCCTCAGAGCCGCCGCGGTTATGTGATTGGTGTGCTTAACAAGGTAAGCTTGGAATCAAAGTAAACACCCAAGTCTTTTATTTCAGTGCATCTAACAAGAGAAAGACCATTAAGTGTATAATTATAGATTACTGTGTTAACCCTCCTCGTATCTGTTACAACTCTGCATTTATCCACATTCATCTGCAAATTGTTCAGCGCACACCAATCAGCAATCCCATCCAGCTGCAAGCGGTTACAGCCATCCATATCATCTACACCTCCGAAAATTTTCAAGTCATTCCCAAAAGTGCACCTATTGCAATCCACTATCTCAAGCAAATCGTTAATGAAAAGCAAAAATAATAAATGAAGATATTGAATATACAACCATTCTCAAATGTATTAGACACCTTACGAATTTATGTACATACATACATATATAGTTTATATAGTTTAGTCAAAAGAGAGGTGAGGAAAATAATACTGTTGTGAAAATTATGTACAAAGTGTTATTTAGTAATATAGTACAATTTATCAATATTTTGTCGCTCCGCCCTTGGTCTTAATGACAGCTCGCACTCGTCGAGGCATACTTGATACTAAATTGTAACACTCTGCCGGTGGTATTGCAGCCCATATTTCGCGAATTTTTGTTGATAATTCTGCTTTTGGCAGGCATTTATCTTCCGTGATCGTACTTTTTAAGATACGCCACAAATTTTCAATGAGCGACAAATCGGGACTTTGTGGCGGCCAATCCAATACCTCCACTGTGTTTTCCTCGAACCAACGCATTACAGCTCCCGATTTGTGGCAGGGCGCATTATCTTGCTGAAAAATGTATTGTGGAATATCCTGGTCGAATAGTTTTAGCACAGACGGTTCTAATACTTCCTCTAACATGGCTAAATAGCGTTGACTATTCATCCGTCTATCGCACAGGTACACTTCTCCAACACCGTATGCAGACATACAACCCCAAACCATGATACTACCACCTCCAAATTTTACTGTGGGAATGATACATTGTGGTTCATAAGCTACCCCTTGCCTACGCCGAACGTATAGCGTCCCAGGTAGTCCCCAAAGCTGCCAGGCAAAAGAAAAAGGTTAGCACTTAGACAGGATTAATTTTGTTTAATGTTACATGTAGACTGAATTGCATACAACGATAAGAATATTAGTCATGAAGATGTACTTACATACCTCGATATTCGATTCATCAGACCAAAGAATCTTCGACCACTTCTCGATTGTCCAATTTTCATGTTGTTTGGCCCATAAATACCGCTTCTTTTTATGAGCGTCAGTTAAAAGCGGTTTACGTCGCGCTTTACACCCTCGTAAACCAGCACGCTGGAGACGCCTTCTCACTGTTTGCGCAGAAACTGTTACGCGATAACGCTGTTTCAGCTCACTGGCGAGCTGTTTCGACGATTTTGTCCTATCACTGAGAGCCAGTCTTTGTAAAATTCTGTCTTCTCTAATCGAGGTACAGGGTTTTCTGCCACTTTTTGGTCTGTTAACAAACGACCCACTCTCCTGATAGCGACTAATGGTTGTACGGACTGCACATTGCGAACATTTTTTTTGCAATTGCAGCTATTGATAACTTCTGGGAATGCAGTAGCATTATTTGGGCGCGTTTCCCTACCGACAACTCGCGTGTTTTAGGCATTTTTCTTCAACAAATAACTGACACAACGTGAAAAAATAGGATTATCTAATTGATCTCTACCACAAACTCACAAACGCACGTTGCTCACACACTGCTAGAATGACACTAAATGTCTAAAATCCACAATTTCCCCTTTCCACCTATTCTTTTCAATAGGGGATTAACTAGGGTATTCAAAAACGCATTTCTGTAAATACCATTAACTATTTTTACGGTTAATTTCCGTCAGACTTGGATAATACCGAGAATAAGGGTTTTTACCTGGGGTGTCTAATACATCTGGGGATGGTTGTATGTACATATTACATGATTATATAAAAGTTGCTTGGAATATTTATAATGTTATTTATCAGAATATGCAGTTTTTCTCATAAAGAAAGTTCATAAGTAAGAAGTCATTGCTTTCAGGAATGTAGGGCAAGTTTTTAGCTAAATATTTTGTCTCTTCTTAGTATCGTAAATTTTAGTGGAGACTGTGATTGATTAAATTAATCAATTAAAGTTAATCACTTTCCACAATAATTTTCGCATCCTGCATACGTATTTCGATAGCTAAGTTGTCATCATCAGCACACTATTAAACACAGTGTTGCATCTGGAACCACGGAAAAATCCGCATAAAGACAAAGTCCGTACTAGATTTATACCGTCGAAAGCCAAACACACTGTAGATTCTTTTCACATAATTTAAATTGTATTCTAGTCTTAAACTAAACACTTCTCCTAAGGTACTTGCTTACATATATGAAACCTTTTCGCTTGTCAGTTGTATATTACTACGAGGTCAAACAGACATGATCAATAAGGTTAATATATAACCCCTTTCCACAATTAACTATTTGTAAATTCTGTATACGTATTTCGACAACCAAGTTGTCATCATCAGCAGATAAAATCAACGATGCGGATCGCGTACGGAGTATATTTTTCGTACAATTTTTTCGCCGTGTTTTACCAGGTGCGACACTTTGATTTTATCTGCTGATGATGACAACTTGGTTGTCGAAATACGTATACAGAATTTACAAATAGTTAATTGTGGAAAGGGGTTATATATTAACCTTATTGATCAAGTGAATAAACCACAGGCTCCATCAAATTCAACCCCAAACAGACATGAGTTGATAAGACCCCCGTCGGCGTTTAACATATGGTTTCTGTTTTTTGGAATATTTATTCTTTCATAGATATCTAATTCACGGTAAATGTATACAATCCGCGGTGACGTTATGATTATTCTCAAATAGGTGCTTTACCAAACTAGATTTATCAGGTACATTGAATTTGATGTGCACCATATGCTTTTTATACCGGATTTCTATCTATCGTTTCATCTGGCCTACGTATTGTTTTTGAAGTTGAATTTGATGGAGCCTGTGGTTGATTGACTTGATCAATAAGGTTGATATATAACCCCTTTCCACAATTAACTATTTGTAAATTCTGTATACGCATTTCGACAACCAAGTTGTCATCATCAGCAGATAATTTCAAAGTGTCGCACCTGGTAAAACACGGCGAAAAAATTGTACGAAAAAATAAACTCCGTACGCGATCCGCACCGTTGAAAACCAAGATGTGCACATCTTGGTTTTTTTCGTACAATTTTTTCGCCGTGTTTTACCAGGTGCGACACTTTGAAATTATCTGTTGATGATGACAACTTGGTTGTCGAAATGCGTATACAGAATTTACAAATAGTTAATTGTGGAAAGGGGTTATATATCAACCTTATTGATCAAGTTACGTATTGTTTATTGCAATCTAGACATGTAAATTCATAAATCCCCGATTTCTTATTGGGTTCAACTTTGTCTATCGTATTTCCTAAGAGGGATATAATAGAGTTAGTGGACTGAAATGTAACTTAAAAACTGCGCTCTTTAAAAACACTATTTAAATTTTTTGTCAAATTGTGAAATGACAAATATTAAAATTGCTCGTCTCGATTGCTTTGAGGTAACAAATTTGTGGTATGCCGAATTGTCTTTGTTATGTTTGCCTTCCTAATTAGTCCATTGATTATTTCCGAATCAAAGACATTGTATCTCCCAATATTCTTAATAAAATGTTAGTGGAAAACTAAAGAAACGATTGATAAGAAACTAAAAGAAGCATGCAATAGGAGATGACTTCTTTCAGTTTTCTTATCAATCGTTTGCTTAGTTTCCCACTAAAAGTGACATACGAGTAAATTCACTGCATAGTTTATGTGCTGATTGAAGCTATATTATTTTTTAATTACCAAATGAATATATATTTTTAAATTGACGTATAATTACATAGTCGTACTTGATATCGATGATGTTGAGATAACACTTAATTGATTTTAACTGCTTTAATAAATTGATAATTTATTATCTTAACCATTTGGTCTTTTGATTAGTGCACTTGTAGTTTTAGTTAGCCCTAAATTTTATTTTTCACTAGCGCGTATTTATATACACGTGCTTCAGCATTGACAAGTAAACTTTTAAGAGACTCACTGCTGTGTCGCCCTCCAAGATTTTTCTAATAGACCCCCTCCCTAACTCTTAGAGTTATATTGCCTAGTTTCAGCCTTAGAAGTAGCGAATGATTTTTTTTTGTTTCTTGCATGAGATATGGTGTGATACACTAGGGAGTGTTGCCGGAGGTGGGCAAGGTGTTCCTTATGCAAAAACGGGCCCTGAGAATTATCTTTGGGTTGGGCTATAGGGATTCGTGCAGAGAACATTTTCGAAGTAACTCGATATTAACTATTTATGATATTTATATATTAGATCTCCTATGCTTCGATTTTAGAAACAAAAACGCTTTTTTGAGTGGCAATGTAAATCATAAATATGATACACGGACTGATAATTATTTATTATTTGCCTCACAAGCAAAATCTATGTTCCAAAAAGGAACATGTTTTATGGGATGTAAATTACACAATAACTTATCACTTTGTATTAGAAATATCACGAACTTCTATATTTTTAAACGCAACCTTAAGTGGTGCCTACTTACGATGAATTGTTATTGTATAAATGACTTTTTATGTCCAAATTTATAATATCTTTATCTCTTTTATCTTTTTTTGATTGCTATTTTCTTATATGTACTGATACGTACTGTATGCACATTGTTTTGTTTTAGAAATAAAATTTATTATTATTATTATTATTATTAGGATTTTAGTGAAGATAGGCAATACGCGCTTTAGTTATTATTATCTACAACACTGTGTAGAGGCGTAATTTTGAAATCGCCAACTAAAATTTTGAGATCTAGTAAAGTTCTAGTGCACTCAGTTCTTTCTACTTTCTACTTTTATTTTTAATATCCAAATATGGTATTTTTGTCATCTTCATCATTTCTCTCGTCTATGTTATAATCTTCAAGATAAACTGCATCAGTTCCTGATGTGTAACATACAGACTTTATGTGTAGAAGTATTATAGAGTGCGTTAAGACCCAATGTTCGTAATACAACCAAAAATAACACCAAAACAAAATTACAAAGCACCGATTTCATATTAATTTTTGGAAACAATTTATTGTCAGTAAAGTGACACGTTTACAAAAATTAAACAAATTAGTAGAGATATAATACATATAATGCAAACATGTGTAACTACACTTTAAAATTCCCAAAAAAATTGGAAATATATCCCTAATTACAAAACATAAAATTGACGCGTCGTTCCAAAAATTATTTCCCCAGAGGTGTGTATATACATTTGGCGTAGGGTTCGATATCGATTGAAATGTTACAAATTCACCCTTCACCTATTATTTCAACTAAATGAGTGGAAAGTTCATAGCATATATAATGCTATTATTAAATTCACATATCCACAACAATTAATCTATGCATCAGCTATTAAGATTAGAAACATTAATCGTTCCATTGTTAAAAGTTTCGTATGTTCAAGTGAACATAATTGACCTTAATTGCTGCGAAATCATCTAGCTACTACTAAAACTTAACGATGCAGTATGCAGCATTACATTACATGGATACAGAGGGGGAAATAATAAATCATAAATTTGCATGATCGGTATAGTTACGCCGGAAGTAGTAATTACTCTAATAATGGGCAACATGGGCGTCTTAATGTGTTTCAGATCGGTACATGCAAGCTATAGTATCCACTGTACCTGATCGAATTTGAAACTGCAATACCTATGTATGTATATACCGTTTCCGTAGATGTGTACATTCACGTTTCGATATAACGGTGCATAAAAAACTTTATTATTGCGTTTCTTCCAGACAATGAAACGCAAATGTAGTCGATTTCTCTGCATAGAGAATTATACTTTTTCTACACTCGTGTTATGAATTTTGTATGTAGATGCAATACCTATGATTACCAATACTTCTAGGTCAACAACCCCCTTTTATTTTTCCATCGATGTGTTTTTATTTTTATAACATGAACGCATACAGGCAGCGTTCGTGTCATATTACAAAGATAAAAACACTTCGATATTTTGCATGAAACATTGCTTCTTTGCGAGTAGGTGGCTCCACAGTCTCATGAATATTTTCTTGCCCATTTTCATCATCTGATCCTTCTGAATTTGGGATTTTTGTATTTCTAGCCTCCAAAATCTCTTCAAGCACCGCATCAGGTGTTAAACCGTGTTGTTCATGAATAATAAGATCGTTTTCAAAATGAAGCATTTCAGAAGCAGGCGCTGTTTCCTTATTTAATATAGGTGGAAGATTCTGGATCGTATTTATAAGAAGATTTAAAGGTATATTAGCTTCTTCATCAAATGCTTCCTCCACTAAAAATCTGGCACGTTTAAAGTACTTTTTAATTGTGTCTACAGACATGCTTTTCCATGCATTATCGATCCATCTAATCGCATCCAATACGTTAATCTGTTTGTTAAATTCTCTTACGGAATTGCAAAGTTCAGCGTTTGCCGCAAGATACTCCAACATTTTTTTTCTATAGCCCACTTTCATATTTTGTATAATAATAATAAATATTGGAATGTAAACATATAAATAGGCAACCTAAATTACAGTGCATTTGTTTTACCAATCAGAGCGCCACCTATGTGTCATTCTCACTACTTGTCAAACTATCCTTGTAATTTCCTTTCGTTAATATATTAAAAGTCCTTTCTTAATTTACTAATTTATTATTTGTTTACTTTATAACTATTTCGCTATTCCAAAACATTATTTTAATAACATATTTATCCTATTAAATCTCGGAAATTATTATCCAAGCTCAAACTTAATTCCAATTTATCCTACCTTTATACATTATTTACATAACTTGTTTTCTACTCTTCTATGTTTTAGTTATTTTGTATGACCTTTATAATATGATACATATAACATTCTTTCATTATTTGTATATTTTTATGTAGATTAGTAATTATTGTATGAATATTTTCAACTTGAATTATATAATAATAACAAGATTTAAAAACGCTCTATTCTATTTGTTCAGAAAACAAAATGGTATGTTCAAAACCAATATTTCTTTTTCAGGATGTGACCTAGTTATTCCAGTTCCCCTAGGTACAGTTAATGAATGCAGGCGTTCCAATTCTGCAATTGTAATTCGTACTACGCGATGAATCTTTGTTTTCCTTTTTTTTAATTCCTTTTCTTTCTGTTTGCTTTACGAACATGGAAAGAAGAAAGAAACAAAACGACTATGCACGTAATAGAAACCACGATTTTAATTTTAACCGTGCTAACGAATATCTTCAGTTTTCAAACCCGTGGATTAATTCATCAAAATGCGCGCGTTTTGTATAGTAGCGGACATCTAGAATGTCAGTTATCACTTCTAGTGCTCGTCTACGTGTTTAAAATCTTTTTAAGCACGTATTATTTTAAAAATAAACATGGGGTTTGTAGATACATCTTGATTAAAAGCATCTCTAGTTTTTATTTTTAGAACAGTTTCATTTCATTTGACTTTATTGTGTTTATCATATATTTTGCAAACTAAAGAAACTATTCTGTGGCAAAACAATTGCCCGTTAAAACAAAAATTAAGTGTAAATATTAAATTTTTTTATTTACTACTCTGGCATGGCTTAAACCAGACGAGCTGGACATGTGCGAATATTTAATTTTATAATTACCAACGTTAATTCTGAAGTTAATTACAGTTACGAAAACACCTTAGTTGACCATATTTAATTGCTTAATTAAGCAGAACGCAGAACATGAAAGAAAAACATCGTGTTCTGTACTACCTCAATTATACCACCTATTTTGCATTTTAACATAAAGGCAATCTTTCTTTACATCAACACAAAGAAGTTTAGCTATTATGGTAACAAAATACAGCTCAATTTATGTAATTTGCATTTTTAAAAACGTAAAATATTATTAGTTAGAATGCTTGCATGTGAGCAATTATATAAAGTACAGTTGGGGTCATTCATAATGTCGGCAGCATGAGTTTGAAGGTAATATTGGGATAATCTAAAATCAATTTTATGAGAGAAAATTAAATACGTATATTTTAGAATTTTCAATTGCTCGAGGCATTTAAATACGCACAAACAAACGTAAACACGAACGAATGCTTCCGTACTGGCGTTTTTCACTAACCAGCAGATGTGTATAGGTACTCAGCGCGCATGTACGGAATGACAACCACAGTGCTGAAGTATTTAAAAGCGGTTCTTATTTAAAAACACGCCTCGTATATAAAGTTCCAAACTAGTGAAAAAAATATGTATTTTTTCATGGCAAAAGAAAACTTATTTCGGTGAAATTTAAAATTAATAAAAAAATTTAAATTATTAAATTCAAAGATCAGCGCAGTTGTACGATGTTTCTGCTAGTATTTGCGTTAGAATTGATATAATTAAATATTATTAATCCTGAATTTGGGAACATTAGGATTTAGATTCATGTACATAGCGTGGGAGCCAAAGAACATCCGCATATGTGTTAAGTGATTTCTTCTTCATAATCAGCACGAACTTCTTTTAGGTTAATCTAAGGACACCTACGCGCAATTTATTGAAATATGTTCATAGGATTCGTTCTTATTTTCGATCAGATTTGTTCTGGTTCAGTTGGATAACATTTGTTCACTACGAATCTCTTTTCATATTATTAATTTAGTTAATTAAGAGTTATTTAAATTCAGAACAATTCTATTCAATGTTTGATTGAGATGGATTAAATTTATTGTACGTTTAATTATACTTTCACTTATAGCATTAACTTCCTTGTTTTTGTGGGAGACAGACCATTATTTTTCTTTCCCGGTACATCATTTGGGCAACTTCTCCTCTACTTCGGACGTCCCCTTAGGTATTAACTTAAGAGCGTTGATATTCCTAATTTTATTAATTTATGTGAAAATTGCCAGAAATTGCTGTTTACTTAGATTAGAGCGGTCAGTTTTTGTCAGCGCGACAGGATATTATATGTTTAATTGTCCTGCCGCTTATTTGATTATCTTCTTTTTTTGTGGGAGACTATTATTTTTCTTACCCGGTACATCATTTGAGCAACTTTTTCTCTACTTCGGGTGTCTCCTTAGATACTAACTTAGGACCGTTGCTATTCCTAGTTTTATTAATGATTTGTGTGATAAAACTGTCAGAAATTGCTGTTTACTTATTACTAGAGCGGTCAATTTTTGTCAGCGCGACAGAATAGGATTCCCTTGCAATAAATACGTGTGTACCAATAAATATATAGCACATAGCCAAGTGAGTAGAGCGAATACTATGGGCGTGTAATATCTATGAAATACTTACTTCATTTACGTTATTACATAACACAAGTTGGAGAAGATTAGAAAATGTTTCTATCTTTGTCCCTTTGAACGATATTTGCCGTGGTGAAAAAAATGTTCTTATATTTTGAGAAAGACAGTCCGACATTTGCGGATACAACACAAGCGTATTTAAAATAATCTTATAAATTAGTTCACTAATCTGCAGATTAATCGAAATCACCTTTGGTTCAGAATTTTGAAAAACTATAAATGTCAGAAAGAAGGAGTACGAACGATAGTCAGTGTGAACTTTCGAGTAAAGAACGCGCAAGAGTTGCAGTCAGAGGAAGTCTACGTCGTTCGTCTCGTCGGCACAGCGCTCGATTGTTGACCAGAAGACTTGAGATAAAATGCTATTTTCATTTTAGAGCGGAAAAATTGAAAAAGGAAACACAAAAATATTATCAATAATATTATTAATGGCATTTTTGTATGAATAATTATATAAACATACAGTGTCACTTACGTAATTTTACTACGTCTGAATATTGTCCTTAACCGAATGACCGTCGAATGAAACGGATATCTGAAGCACCACACATTTCTTACGTACATGTCAAACATATGGTTCATAACTGGATGTGAAAAAATTTCTGCAAAATGTATCCCCGAATGTGTGACTAGAAGGGAGCAAGTGGGATGCATATGTCTTAATCTATGCTTGATTTCAAAACAATGTCGCGTTATTATAATGAAGTCTGGGTATATTACTGTGATCCAGACAACGCTGAAATGAAGGCACTATAATCCTCAAAACTCTAAGGTATTCTTCGCCCAAAAATCCGCTGGGAAAGTTTATGTTTTAATTTTCGTCTTCTAACGTGTCATAATGCAATTTATGGCACGTTGAAAGAATCGAATTCGCCATTATATGTGGTAGAAGAATGAAGACACATTTTCGATTAGCATAAGATGGGTTTGAATCTTGTGCGGAAGGCAGCAATTTTTTCAAAAATTACTGCATTATGTACATATATAGAAGCGGTTAAAATTAAATTTTTTCTCCTGTGTGAAAAAAATTTTTTTTGGCGCTTTTTACATCGTATATATAATGCAGAAATTTATATATATATATTTTTTTAATGTATAAAAACTAACACAAATCGATATTTAAACATAAACAACTTAAAATTCCAATATTTTGTATGACCATCTTTATTTTTTATGGTATCCTGCATTCTTCCTGGTAGGCTTTCTATTAATGAATTAATGAAAATTTCAGGAATATTGTACCACTCTTCCTGTAGTATGTTCCATAGTTCATTTTTCTCCTTTCACACTCTTTTCTGCCAAGATAATCCCACGCATGCTCAATAATATTTAACAGGACTTCGAGGTGACCATCATAGTCTGCAGTACTCCATTTGCTTCCTGCTGCGTTAAATAAGTTTTCACGAGTTTTGAGGTATACTTGGGATGATTATCTTGCTGTAGAATGAAATTATTGCGAATAAGTCCTGATGGTATGGCATGTTCTTCTAATAGTGTTCTGTATTTCTCACCAGTTAATTTGCCCTGGTGATGTTATAAACTTGGAAATTTCCAGTGATTATATTTCTACCAATAAGTGAATCGTTCTTGGAAAGTTTTTATTAAAATTTGTATTAGGTATTATAAATTAATTAACGCAATAATTATTAGTAAAAACGTTTTAGTAAATAAATTTTGGAAAATATTGTTAGGTGCTTCTTTCTTTTGCACTGTACTGTATATACATATTTGAATATTCAGAAGGAGATATGACCTATATTCATTCTATGCTGTAATAAACCCAGTAGTTGCGTTATTTTCAATTACAGACTTTCCCTAAAATTGAATAACAAAGCTTACAATGTTTTTACGATTGTCGTTACGCCCAATGTATATTTTCACAGTTCTCGAGCAAATTTGGTCTCCATAAAGATAATACGGTCGTGTTATTATTAAAGAAGGGATTCCATCCCTGGTACTTTTATAGCTTTAACTTATATGTAAGCACATAATTTTGCATTTACACAAAGAGAGAGCGGCACACAGGAAGAGGGAACACGACCGAAACACGTGTACGCACGCAACCGCGAAAATTCACCCCTCGATAAATACGTTTTGCAGGACGATCCCAACCCCCCCGCTTTAAACGGCAAATTACCCAATTCAGTCATGTCGACGGCACTTATAACGGGTCCTCACTAATTACATGTTCCCCATCTCCGGTCCTGAACATGACACGTTACGTTAACAACACCTCGTAAACAATATAACTATATAGCCAATGACCAGGACGTAGCCACCAGTCGCAGACAGGTATTGTTGTAACGAAATTTCCCAGTGGTACTGTTACACTCTGGTCCCGAAACTATGATGCTGTTGCGACCGGTCGGAAAACTCCATCATCGCGACTCGGGGGTGTGGTAAAGACTCGTCTTCATGCCGCCCTTAACACGTTTACATCGTCTGGATGAGGAGGAAAAAATAACGGTCTGCGGTGAGACCGTGCAATTTTCGTGTTAGATATTGTTTGGGAAAATGGAGCGTAGGTCGTTCTTTTTCCACTTGCTTACTAAAAATGGAAAGGTAATAACGATGCGAAATGGGGAAACGGTTATTATATGGGAGGAGATGTTTCCTGTGCTTTATGGAAAGAATAATAAAGTTCGGGCTTGTTAGTTTCTTTAAAAAAGAACAGAAAATATGAAAACATATACCATATTAGGTTCAAATAAAGTTTGCTTAAACTTTTTTTAACCTAGTTTACTGAAGATATGTTTGTGTAACTTTTCTTTTATTAAATTTTTTTACAAAAATCTATTAATAATAATCTTTATTTATTCAACAGATAACAAATTACACGACAAAACAATATAATGCAAAAATATAAACAAAACGTAAATAATCACAAGGTGCCGTATATGTATAAAAAAGTAATTCATTCTAAATAAATAAAAAAAATCAATAACATTAGGTTCGTAAATGAAATAAGAATCCACACTAAAGTTATTGGAATGGGTTCTCAATTATTTACCTATTGCTATAGAGAAGTATACAGTGAATGACTAAAGTCTACATGCAACTACATTTTTATTTAGTTTTCCAAAAATCTGCAATAAATAGAAATACCAATAATCCAATTTCCTTTTATTTTCCCTTTTATACGTAAAAATATAAAAATTAGATTATTTCATTCGCTTTATAATGTAAAAACTTGCAAATTGTTCAAAAAAATCTATGACAAAAGTCTACATGCAGCTTACACAAACAATGGAAGCAGTGAAAAAGTAACTGTAAAGCTATTCATTCTTTTTAGTTTACATATGAGTTGTACTTCTTTCAAATCACATTTTAGTTTTAATTTTGTTCATGTGCTGGTTGAACGCAAAAAATAATGGGATCGGGAAAAGAAATTTCGTTTAACCTCAGAAAATTAGTCTTAAAATACAGACAGGAAAATAAATCTTATGGAGAAATCGCCAAATTATTAAATTTAAGTCGAGCCACAGTACAAACAATTGTTCAGAACTACAATAATACTGGTTCTTTTAAGAGCAAAGCGCGATCAGGCCGTCCAAAGAAGCTTTCTAGAAGGGATATTAGTTTAATTTTAAGGGAAGTCAGTAAAAATCCCAGAGTTAGTGCACCTAAATTATCCGAACACATTGCTCACGTCTCCAATAAGAGCGTTCACCCAAGAACTGTCAAAAGAGCACTCAATGACAATGGGTTTTTTAGCAGAACACCGCGTAAAAAGCCACTCATATAAGAAAAAACCGCCGTCTCCGCTTGGAATTCGCACGTGCTCATATTAATAAAGACATGGATTTCTGGTCCAAAGTTTTATTTACGGACGAATCCAAGTTCAATATCTTCGGAAGTGATGGTCGCGCTAAAATATGGAGGAAAAATAAAGCTGCTTTGCAGTTTAAAAATTTGATACCAACTGTTAAGCATGGCGGGGGTAACGTTATGGTTTGGGGAGCTATTGCTACATCTGGCGCTGGAAGGATGCCATTTATTCAAGGTAATATGGACCGATTTCAGTACAAAACCATACTAGAAGAAAATTCGAAGCCGTCTGTAGAATGCTTAGGGCTTGGGGATGGTTGGAGTTTCAAGCAAGATAATGACCCTAAGCATACTGCTTTGGTTGTTAAGGAATGGCTTCTTTATTATGCGCCCAGGCAACTCAACACACCTCCCCAAAGCCCGGATCTAAATCCAATAGAGCATGTTTGGGAGCTTTTGGAGCGCAAAATTCGACAGAGCCATATTAGTGATGCCAAATCATTAAAGCAAGCACTGACAGACGCGTGGAGCAAACTGACCCAGGAGGAGATGACTAGTTTGGTTTCATCAATGCCACGGCGTCTGCAAGCTGTGATAGACAATAATGGAGGGCCAACCAAATATTAAAAATTGCTTAAATACTCATTGTATTTAAATGTTATTAGTTATAATATTAAAACTGAACTGTATGTAGACTTTTGTCGTACATTTTTTTTGTTGTTTTGCATTTTTTTTTGTTTTAGAAGAAGTGAATTAATTTATGTTTTATATTTTATGAATAAATATAATTCCGAAAAAAACTGTATCATTAGTTTTTTTAATAAATGCATATCGACTGGGAAACATGACAATATGACGCTGCATGTAGACTTTAGTCATTCACTGTACATAAAACATACGTTTTAGCTTTAGGAACCAGAAAGGTGTCATTAGTATCACTGGAACTTAAAGGAACACGAAAGTTTGTTTGTTATAAAATAGATGGCGAGTCGATTGTATTATTGATCACTTTCATCAAAAATTTACCACTAAGTAACGCCTAGCTGAAAGCGATTAAAAATCGAAATCATGAAACAAACTAACGTAGTCAACACCACGAGCAGAAACTCACCATTAACTTGCAAGATATTTAAAAAATTTCTTCTGAATTCTCTTAAGCTTCACATATAAATATACATAGTGGGGATATCAAATATTGGCAGCATATTCAAATTTGGAATACACAAATAAATAAAGTAACTTTGTTGTAGGAATTCGCGAATTGCACGACAAAACAAAGAGAATGAGAAACAGAATTACCATGCATATGTTATGAAGCGAGTATGTTTCGAAAAACTTAAGTGTCGAAGAAAATTCCTAAACCTTTAACATCAACTTCTCTAGTTAAAACACTTTTGTCGACTATATAATTAAATATAGTATTGTTATTACGCTTGGAATAGGAAACTACTTTGCATTTGCTAACATTAAGCATTATTTTATTCACGCCAATTGTAAAGAATGATAAAACGATGTTCCTTCAACAATCGGGTAAAAATGAAACTGTAGACAATATTTTGAAATCATCACCATGTCCACAATTGCGGTCAGAAAATCATTGACGTAAATGCAAAAGAATAGCGGTCCATGATTTGATACTTGAGGAACACCTGACGAAGCAATAAAGAAATTAGAATTAAAACCATTTTAAGGAACATAACAAGTTCTATTGTAAAGGTGTGATTCCAATAGTTTAACTGTTGAAACTCGAAACCCAAAAAGATTCAATTTGGAAAAGAAGTACACGATGATCAATTTTATCGAAAACCTTTGCGAAGTCAGTATACATGTATAACGTCAGTATATATAACTATTCTTGGAGATTACAAATATTATTGTTCTCCAAAAACTTATTTCGAATACTAGTTACATCAAGAGCACAATTTAGGCGTTCCAATTGCGACAGGTGGTAGAATGTCTCTTGGTGTTGTTGATATTGACTAATCTTGCCTTTGTCCTCGTTGAATACTTCTAGTGTCTAAAGAGCGAACCCAGATCCTGGAAAGTAGGTATTAGTTCACCCCAAACAAATCAGCAAAGTATTGCTCAACATACTTCTCGATTAGTCTCCAAAGAAAGACACAAATACTTTGCTGTTTGGGATGAGTGTTCTTCCACTTTCCAATTGATTTATAACCCTCCAAGCCCCTATCTCTAACAGATTATGGTATATTTCGATTTCAGATCTTTATTTCTAATCATATAGGTGACTTTTTGGAGTTTAATCGAGAAGCATGTTGAAGCGTGCATTTATACACTGCAGCGATGATCGCTTTCACGCATGGATAAATATTGAGATATGCGTGTGTTTCGGTTTTCTTCTTTAAAAAGGTTGAAACTAACAAGATAATTTTAGTTTTGAAAACCAGAAGCTATTGGAATTGTTACTGAAAATGTGAAGTGTGCATCTGTTTTTTTTTTAAATTAAATATGATTCTGTCTTTACACTAATGTTATGAAAAATTTTTTATTTCAATAATTTATTGGTTTTCGATTAATGCTCAACTGCTTTTTAGATACAAATTAGTTTATACAAGGTTTTCCAATAAGAGTGATATGATTTCTTTTAAAAAAAACACACTTATTGTCAAGACAATTCAAATTTTTTTATTTATTTAATGTGATGTACAATCGATACAATTAAGTTCTAAATAAAACGTCATTCAAATGGCCTCCACGACTTCTTCTGCAGGAACGAATTCGATGTGCCCAATTTTCGAGCACTTTTTCCACTAAATCTAGTCGTATGTCATGAATGGCACGTTCAATATTGACTTGTAAAGCTTGAAGAGAGTCTGATTTATTTCGATAGACCAATGACTTCAAATAACCCCACAAGAAATAGTCTAATGGTGTTAAATCACAACTTCTTGGAGGCCATTCAATATCACAATTTCTTGAAATAATCGAATCTCCTAACTTTTCTCGCAATCATTCTATTGTTGCATTTGCTGTGTGGCACGTAGCCCCGTCTTGTTGAAACCAAATGTTGTCAAGATCAACTTCTTCCAATGTCGGCCATAAAAAGTTGGTTATCATCAATCTATACCGCTCTCCATTGACAGTAACGGTGTTGCCAGCTTCATTTTGAAAGAAATACCGACCAATGATTCCACCATACCAAAAACCACACCAAATTGTCAACTTAGGTGAATGTAATGGTTTTTCATAAATAATTTGTGGATTTTCGACAGAATCGACAGTTTTGTTTATTTACCACACCATCCAAATGAAGGTGAGCCTCATCAGAGAAGATGATTTTCTTTAAAAAATCGTTATCGTTTTCAAATTGCTCCAAGGCAAAATCAGCAAATTCACGACGTTTACGGTGGTCCAATGGCTTCAGTTCTTAAGTGAGAACGATTTTATAGGGATGCAAACCCAAATCCTTTCTCAAAATCCGCCAGGTTGTGGTTTGAGACAGTCGCAATAGTTGAGAACGTCTTGGAATCGACAAATTACGGTCTTCAGTAACACTTGCCTGAACGGCGGCAATATTTGCATTACTTCGAGCGGTTCTTTGTCTTATTGGCACTTGAAAATTATGTAAAGAAAATGAAAGCTCAAAATTTTTAACAATTCGACGAATAGCGAGCACACTTAAACGATTATTGCGATCATAAAATGGCAAAAACGCACGAAAAGTTGCAATTGGAGAACGATCATTTTGATAATAAAACTGAATAATTTGTAAACGTTGTTCTTGCGTATATCTCTCCATGATGAAATTGTAAACACTACTGAATACAATCAAAAACAAATGACAGATCATGACATATTTCAAATGGCCGAAATGTCACTTCAAAATCATATCATCCCTATTGGAAAACCTTATATTTGTGGTGAAATTAATGAAAAGTAAGGAATATAAACTTACGATATATTTCACGAAAGCAAAATTTGAAAAAATGCCAAATGTAGATGAAGACATCAAAGGCAATAAAGACACTTTTGTACATTCGAAGATTCAAATATGTCGACCTACTTTATTTATGTACAGACAACTCCCATTAGCAATACGTCTCTCTACTGAACGACTCATTGTTTGTTTGATACAATAAATGCGTCATTTGTTGCTTTAATTGTAGTTAAAATGAAAGCGTTATCGTTTATCAACGCTTTCATTGTGTTCGAGCACTATGACAATGGCATCGTTAAAAGCTTCAGGTTACAATTATATACGCGATTGCTACTAATATTAAGTCTAACAATTGTAATTATAATTCGTGGGATGTGACATAATGGTAGTTTTGTTAATGTTCGGGTAACGTACTAGAACGAAACTAATACCATAACAAAGGGGATGAACAAAAAGTTTTTATAAAATCTCACATTAATCATTGGCTCTAAATGAATTATTTTATTATAACGAAGGGTAATATTTATAATTAGTTATACAAGTTGAATCTAAATATAAAATGCCAAGTAATTATTATAAGGGATAACAAGCACCTCCCTCTATCGTCCACTATACTGAACGACAAAGTGAGAAACGCGTCTATCTCGCTTGTCTATACCTACGTTATTAGAGCGTATAAGATAGACCCATTGCGTAACGGCTATTTGCCAATTAAAAGAATGTTAAAAGGAATTATTCTATTATTAATAACACCCTATCTACTACATATGTTTCACCGATATCACGGATCGTCAGGCAGATTTGTGTTATTAATGAACGATTCCTTGGTAGCGTCTATCATATCATTTCGATACGTAAAAATAATGGATAATAAATCTGCCTGATGTAGTAGATAGGGTGTTATTAATAATAGAATGATTCCTTTTAACAAATTATTATAAGATCAAATCTTTTCTATTAAAAAGTTTTCTTCGTTCTTATAATGATTTCTCATTCATTGCACTTTTACACATTTTATAATTAATTCTTCTTCATACATACCTTTTTGTAACTTCTTTCCCTCCAATTCTAACCCATATTTTTCCCTCCAAAAGTTCTTTCCAATATTTCCCTCTCCCATTGTTTTTAATTTTTCCTTTAGGGCCACTTGTCAGTTTTAGCGCATTTTTGTATGACTGAATTTTTGCCTTTCTTGAAATATAATTACATGTCTAAAATTTACTAAAAGCACCCGTATATTTTTCCTATTTCGCTACTGTGGCTTTAGCTTTGGATGTTCTGTCACAATTATTCTTGTACCATGTTTCTAAATAGGTGAATCCCGTTTATAGTCGCTTCAAAACGTGAGGCTTTCATGTCTATATATTTTGTTTGTTTTTCATTAATTCTCAGTTTTACTTTTCTGAAGTTAACTTCTAGGCCACTTGCCAATTTTTGAACTTTTTTTTATTGAACCAGTATAATCAAATTATCTAAGACAATATTAAATAATTCACTCTGACATTACCGTGTTTTTATGACTTAGGTTTATAGGTTTATATATATAATTACTAATTAATGGTAGAATTTTGTTGAAAACCATCTTTCTTCCAGACGAATGCATGATCATTGGACTACTAAAGAATCGAAGGCCTGCTTCAATGAAGAACTTATGGCGTCTTTATCACACCATAAGTTCTTTATGGAAGCAGATTAAATTTAAATCACAGTAGTATAATATACAGTTTGACGCAGAGAAAACCGAACTTTTTCAAAATAAAAACAAAAGCTTACTATTTTGGTAAAATTCATTTATTTTATTCAAAGTAATCGTCTTCAACTTCACTACAACCTATTGTCCGGTCAATTAACATATCGAATGAATTTTTAAATTCTTTAGAAATATCCTTCAAGATCGTTGTCGACGGCTTTTTAATGGCTTCGACGTAGGCATAACGTTGTCCTTTCATCGGCAAATGTAGTTTGAAGAATAGATGGAAATCAAAGAGGGCTAAATCTGGTGAATACGGTGAATGGTTGATGTTTAAAATGCCATTTATAGTTAGAAAATCAGTGATAAGTGTTGAGCGATGAGATGGTGCATTATCATATAACAAATGTCAGCTTCCATTTTCACGATATTGAGAGCGCGCATGACGAATACGCGCCAAAAGACACTTCATAACATCAAGATAATATACAGCATTGACTGTTTGACTAGTTGGTATAAACTCTTTGTGCACTATGCCTTTCGAATCATAAAAACATAACATTGTCTTCACTTTTGATTTCTCCAAACGGCTTTTTTTCTTTCGTCGCTGGGATGTTTCCATTCAGAGGATTGATGCTTGATCTCTGGATCATATTGACAGCACCACGTCTTATCGCCAGTTACAATAGAATACCTCAAGTTTTCGTCCTTTTTTAAGTCTAATCAAGTCTGTACAATGTTGAATTCAGTTAGCTTGTGTGATACAAACTTTGCACAAATCTTTCTCAGTCACAAATGCTATATGAAAATGCAATGAATTGAATCTTTGGAAATATTTAATTCCATTCCCACGTATCGCAATGAGGGTTTCGGCTCATTACTGATAAATTCACGCACAAATTCGATGTTAATTTCCGTAACCACAGATTTTTTGCATCAGGATGTTCATCGTCATTTACATATGTCCATACGACCGTCTTTAAATCGGTTATACCACTCATACACACTCATACCTGATAAACACGCATCACCATACACTTGTTTCATCAAATTAAATATTTCAGTAAACGATTTACCGAGTTTAAAACAGATCTTGATATTTGCTCTTTGTTCAGAATTCATTTTTCGACCAACGCCAAATACACAGTTACTTTATGCGCAATATCTCTGCTTCTAGTGATGCAAACATCATGATATTTTGACATAACGTTGGTGAAAGATCTATCTTACCGACACGTGGTTTTTTTTTAATAGATGGCGCCACTATGAATTACTATTTTAAAAAAGTTCGATCCCTTCCACGACAGACTGTGTATAGTAATAATAATTTTTTTTAATGTTCGATTATGCAGTTTGTAATTTCGTAATTTTGCAACTAGAGTACATGTATCTGTTCTCGCATCACTTAAATAACACTCAACTATCTTGTTTCCTTTCTTATTAGATCATTCCTTTACCCTTACTAACGATTTTAAAAAAATTCTCCATTGTTCTGATCATAAATATGATACTTCCCTTAGTAAATTCTCTTTTAATTTTACTAACTCATTTTGCGAACAAAGAAAGCTGTTTCTCGTTTATACTCGACATTAAACGTTTGTGGTTCTGAAATTTTGCAATTACATGCTTCGCATATTTAATATTTATATTTAATCCTGTTTGTGTCCTTTCATGGTTACTTGTTTAGGTTTAGTTATTTATCTTTGGATTATTAACTTCTATGTAAAATAATTATTTACTAGGCTGTTGGTATTTTTGTTTGACATAATGTTTTTTTTGCTTATTTTTTGCAATTTATTATTTTTATTACTTAGAATTTTTGTTATGTAACTTACTATATTATGTACCTTTTAATTTTTATCCTATAGTTGGAATTGTCTTATTCTGATAGGAAAATAATTAAGTAAATGATCTTATTACTATTGCTTAATATTTGCCATGCTAATGTTTATATAAATGTGACGTTACAAAATTACATTCGCTCTGAGATTTCAGCCAAGCAGCAATAAGGATTTCCAATTATTGTAACAGCTTTGCTAAACATATAACATTTTCGAAACGGAACATTGTCCTAATGGGTCCTTGTTATATAATGTGTTCCGTTTCATTTCTGGAAGCCCTGTTTTTATTCTAGTTGCGACGATTAAATTGCAAACAGGTGCTCGATAAATTTCCTAAACCGATCGTTATAGGACCGCCGTATTGTGATCCGCACAAAAAAAAAGTCGAGCCGAATATCCGACCGGCGGGCAGCTAGAGCTAAACGAAGTTATCGACTTTGGGAGGATGTGCCCAGTCGAACACAATTAAATTAACCCAACGCGCTCATTGAATCCGCCGTTTGTCAATTTATAGTTTCGGCGGTGCTGTGCTTTTATTCAATCTTGTCCATTGACCAGTCCGTGTGTAATGGTGTTTGGGTAATTGACGTTTTAATTATGGTACAAACGTGAATGCAAATGTTCGGCGGCGAAAACGCCGGAATTCGAACTGTTTTGCGGTTTTTCCGTGGAAATTGGAAACGGTGCAACCGATTATGAAGTGCATTTTCAAATCCAACATCATTCAAAACGAAAAGTTCAATAATTAAGCAGGTAATTTTGATGGAGCCTGTGGTTGGTTAACTTAATCACTTAAGGTTGATATATAACCCCTTTCCACATTAATTTTCGACAACTGAGTTGTCGTCATCACCAGATAATTAATCACAGTGTCGCACCGGCGAAAACGCGCACGAAACTAATTCCGTACACAATAAATGCCGTTGAAAGCCAAAACGCACACTGCTGATGTGACAATCGTCACGTACTGGAAATCAGAGTAATCTCAATTCTTTGCTAAATAATCTCTGGTCAGTGATGGAAGATTTTCAGAAATAAAATACATTTGCTGTATTTTATTAATGTTCATTCGATTTATTGATATTATCAGCAATATTCGAATAACTCTTTCGTTTGATTTTATTATTTCAAACAAAAGAATTATTCGAATATTGCGCTCATTACCATATTTATGTTATGAATCATATGCTTGGACTGCCAATGTTTGTTTACATTTTGTAAAGACCGTCCTATATGAATTCGGTAGATATATCTTCGTGCACACCTTAAACCTTTTTGTGGAACCTGCTGTATGTATTAAGGGATATTTCATGATCGTAGCTGACTCTGATGAAGCTCAAAGTTAGTGAGCGAAGTATTGGAGAAAGAATAAAGAACATAATCTAACTGAGATGAGGAATTAGAATCACACAGGATTAAATATAATTTATTCTTCTTTATTGATATAGGAGATCAGCCCATTCAAATTTTCTCTTGTTCCATATATTAGGTGCGCAACTAAGTTCTCGCTGTTTTTCAAGATATGGCTCCAGTGCTGGTCGATTGTGACATAACCAAAACGTCATGAACCAAGCTTAGACATATGGTAAACAAACCGCTTTGACACATTAGTGATTTTTTTTTGCGTCATATACTTTTGGTTGTGTGAAAATGTCTGATTTTGTGCCAAATAATCGTCATTTACGGGAAATGTTGCTTTTCTTCTTTCATTCGAAGAAAACGGCGGCTGAAGCGCATCAAGAACTCCAAAAAGTTTACGGCGATGCTGCTCTAAGTGAAACAACGTGCCGTGATTGGTTCCGTCACTTCAAAGACGGTGATTTCGATGTTGACGACCGTTCGCGTGAAGGAAGACCAAAAACCTTCGAAGACGCTGAATTGGAGGCATTGCTCGACGAGGATCCGTGCCAAACGCAGGATTAGGAGTTACCCGCCAAGCCATTTCCCAGGGATTGCATGCGTTGGGAATGATTCAAAAACAAGTAACTTGGGTTCCTTATGATTTGAAGCCAAGGGACGTTGAGCGTCGTTTTTTCGCCTGTGAACAACTGCTCCAGCGGCAAAAAAGGAAGGGTTTTCTTCATCGTATCGTTACGGGTGATGAAAAATGGATTCATTACAGCAACCCAAAGAGAACAAAATCATGGAGACTGCACGGTCATGCTTCTACGTCATCGGTTCGGCCGAATATTCACGCTGCGAAGGTTTTGCTGTGTATTTGTTGGACCAGAGCGGTGGTATTTATTATGAGCTGTTGAAACCGAACGAAACTATCACTGAGGATCGGTATCGAACTCAATTGATGCGATTGAGCCGAGCACTGCGCGAAAAGCGGCCACAATACGAGCAGAGGCACGAAAAAGTGATTCTACAGCACGACAACGCTCGGCCTCACGTTGTCAAACCCGTTAAAACCTACTTAGAAACACTCGAATGGGAGATCCTACTCCACCCGTCATATTCCCCAGATATTGCGCCGTCCGATTATCACTTGTTCCGTTCAATGGCACATGGTCTGGCTAATCAGCAGTTCCGCTCATATGAAGACATCTCAAAATGGCTTGATTCGTGAATAGCCTCAATAGACGAACACTTCTACCGTGGTGCTATTCGAGCTCTGCCAAAAAGATAGGAAAAAGTTGTCGCTAGTGTTGGGCTATATTTTGAATGATTCATTTGTAAACATTTTTTCACAATAAAGTTGCATTTTCATCAAAAAAACAGCGAGAACTTAGTTGCGCACCTAATATTATGATTTCTTATTATTCCTCTCTATGGCCTCTGTATTTTGTGTTTCCATACATTTTCATTTCATTTCTTTTTATTTGAAATAACCTTCTCTTTCTATCTATTTAATGGCCTTCATTTTGATTCCATCTCAGTTGATTTACAATAATTTTTCATTGTAATAGCTTCTTTTCTTGTGTTGATGTGCTGATACCATCTTATTCTTTGAGGTTTCATTGTCACTGTTTTTTGCTTTCAGAATTTTTTAATTCAATATTAGATAACTGCTTATATTTCCCATCATTAATTTCCTTTGGCCCGAAAATCTGTCTCGCATGTACACATCCATTAAAAGACAATGTAATGAATTCGGTTACTTTAGTAAGACTTAAAAAATATGTAGTGTCACACAATAACTTAATCTAAACGTTTTGATTTCTGTAGGTGAAACTACCTAATAGATATATCGAGCTTGTAGACAATGTCAATTTCTGTACATAATATTGGATATAATAATTTTTTTTAAGAAAGAATTGCATTTATGGTATACAATATTATTCTTTCTTCTTGTAATAAATTTTTAACTGTACGAGTTCTAACTGCTTGTATAATCATATGCAATTCACCTTAATATATTTCATCATCATGGAATATATTCCAGTATTGGTAAAGATCTTTCTATTTAGAAAAGAGGATGAGAAAATTTGGAAAATGTATTTTATACGTAAACTCTTAAAGGAAAGCAATAATTAAAAATAAACATTCATTTTCAATGTCAAAGCATCATGAAATGTAAAAATATTTATGTTTGAAAACTACTTTCGTTGCAGTTATTGCAGCAATATTTTCACTGTACAATTTTGTTCGGAGAGACATCTATATTTATCATACATTATCGAGTTTATATAAATTACAGTGTAGTCGTTCTATTATTAAATGAAATGGAAAATTGATATTCCTCTTAAGTATCAAAACATTTTTCCCGTCGAAGAGAAGCAAATTAAAGAAAACAATTTTTGTTTGTCGAACAGAGGAAAAGGGAATATACAATCTACTTCAATAATATGGTATTTTGTTTTAAATTTAAGATGAAATATATGGGCTGGTATACTTTGGTGCTAAATTTTGTAAGATTATTTTTTATAAACATGGTTTGTTGTTTGTAAGCAATGTTGTATTTAGAGTATTTTAAATCAATTTAATGGTTGGAAAAAGCTTATCTGATAATGCTTCCCACAACTGTTAACGGTAAAAGAGAGACTCTTCAAATATTCAATAGATAGCTTTTAAAGATTTCGTTGTTTTTCAAAATATCCTCCACGAAAATTAATGCACTTTAGCATGCGCTTAAACTAACGCTGGAAGCAGTTGTTCCACTCATTTGTTGGTACAGTCAAAATAGCGTTTTTGAAGGCATCGACTGCTCGTTCTGACGACTGGTACTTTTGACCACGCAATCCGTTCCTGGTTTTCGGAAAGGCAAATCGTTGGAGCTTAAGTCCAGACTGTACGGAGGATGGTCCACTAATTCGACATTTTGTTGCGTTAAAAATTCAATTGCCTTGCGTGTTGTGTGCGAATTTGCATTGTCTTGGTGGTGGATGATTCGTTATTCGGGGTTGGTTTTTTGAATCTAAGCGAGGAGTTCCGGCAAATAAATGGTTGTATATCCATGGGAAGTACCAGCTCTTTGATCTTGTAGAGGAGTTGTTGATACATGGCCTGCTTTCGGGACAAATGTCGCGACCATCACTTCGAGAACGGATGACTTTTGTCAGCTTTTCGTCACAACTGGCGTTTATTTTCTGGCTCGTATAAGTAAATCCAAGATTCATCATCACTGACAATGTACATATTCTTGAGTTTCCGGAGTTGAAGCGATCTTGAGTCTTTTTAACACCAATTCACCCTACCTGCTTTCTGGTTTTCGGTCAACAGATGTGGTATCCAACGGCAAACTAATGTTTTTAAATACAATATTTTATGCAAAATTTTTCAAACTAAGGTCTTTGAAATCCCCAATAATGGTTCAATCTGGCGATATGTCACATGTGGATCTTCGTTGATGATCTTGTGCACAGCATCAACGTTTTCCTGAGTGACTGCCGCGTTTGGTAAACCTACCCTTGTATCGTCGCTGAGACTAATTCGTCCACGTTTGAATTCTCTATACCAACGAGAAATTGTAGACTGATATGGTGCTTCATTGCCGAAAACAGAAACCAACTCGACGAGGCATTCTTGTTGACATAATTGTCTTCCAAAATTATAAAAAATTATTCCGCCAAAATGTTCTCGGTTTAATTCCATTTTTCAATTAACTTATCAACTTTAACAGTTCGTTGTAGCTACAACACTACACGTATCAGACACAAACTTTAGATTTAAATTAACAAAAGATGGATGTTCATTTTTAGTATTGACATTTGATTAGTGGCGTCCTCTATGTCCTACTATGCAAAACTTAAAAGAGATCCATCTTCCAACATATGTACGGAAGAAAGGCAACGAGAATCCTTACGATAGCAGTTACTGAAGAGCCTGGAACTATGGAGAAGATTGTACTACAAATATCTTTCTCAAAAAATTCAGTTCTTTTTGAAACAGAGCGTGGATATTTTAGACCGGATTATTCAATTTTGAAAATGCTGTGGAACCACGACAAATTTTTTTCTTTACCAAATTTTCTTATTAAGAAATAGCTAAGGATGGAATATGGATATCGAACCCCGTATATTTAAAGCTAAGTAATATCCAACAAAGATAGCATATACAATTGATTATGAAATAAAGTTTAATGGAACTTCCGTTCCCGAAAGGCTTTGGCCTTGCATTTGTTTCGAGGTAATCGATTACATGGAGCGATTATCGCAATTAAAACATTTCAAAATGACATTTATGTAGACAATCCCGTCGATTCAAATCGACGAGTTACCATTTATGTTCTTCTCTTTCTCTCTCTCTCTCTCTCTTTCTCCCCGTTTCTCCCACCTCCAACCGGAAAACTCATTACGTGGGCATTGCAGAAACTCTCCGGATCTGGTGTGAGTAATTACACGGTCGGAGTGCTCCGGGTGGAAGCCTTTACTCCTCAACCACTCACTAAAACATTCCTAGAGATTCCTGGATCCATTATCTTGTTTCTCCCGTTGTGCTAATGACTGTATTTATTTTGTGTAACTGAATTTTCTCCGAGTGCGATGAAGTAAAAGGAGAGAGGAGGGGAAGAAGAAAGTAAGGGGGACGCAAAGATGCCCGAAAGGTTCGAAAACCTGATTTCCAGGAATAAGGCGAAAATATGAAAACATCAGAGGTATACTATGGAGGAATTAATGTGGAGTTTGGTAACTGAAGAGGCAAACAAGTACTCCGATCTAACGTAAGCAGACAAAGCAACATAATTAGATTTCTCCTCAAGATAAATATTCTAAAGTATTTGAATTGCGAAAAAGATATTCTAAACATCTCGAAGGCGTATAAGGCGGTGTATACATATTATGTATAATATAATAAGACAAAATTGCGTTTACATGAAAAGCTTAATATTACACAACGATATTCTCTTATTATACTTTTTCAAGTGGAAATTCATTTTTAATATTAAATAAATAAATATACTTTATTGTAGGTAACATCTAAAAACAGAATAAATTGAAAAAATGATTCGTGTTCATTGCATATAGCCAGATGAATAATAAATTTAAGAAAGAAATAAAACTAAAAAACATAATTAACTTAAAAGGAATTGGATTATCTGAAATCTTGTACATTCAACCTCAATCTCTGAAGATATACTATGTTGAACTGCAGACCCTATTCGGGGGATGAGAAATGAGTTGCATATGAAATTAGATAAGGCCACAAACAAAAATAGACTTACACATGGATGTCAGAGTTAATATTGACAATAAATTGTCTTGGAAAGACCAGTGAGAAGACATTGCAAAAAAGTCAAATAAAAAATTTGAGACCTAGGTTAAGTGATCAATACTTAACTTCATTTTACTATACTCCAGTCCATTCGCGGTTATTGTTTTGGATATCTTTCTGGGAATCGTCGGGTACTGCTAACGAAGTATTTGTTGCTCAAAAGAGAGTGATCCGCTGCATGGCAAATATTAAATCAGATGATTCATGCAGACCTATTATTACAATATATAAAATATTGCATCTGCCGAGCATTTTTATCCTTAAACTTTTGGCCCGTATTTTTGGTTACGGGATTAATAAACCTAGAAATTTATGCTACCATCAATATGAGACTCGTGGTAAAGATTTTCCCAGGTGCCCTGCAAATAGATTACGCATTATTCAGACGAACCCAATGTCCCTTGGTATATTGTTTTTAAGTATATCGCCATAAGAGATAAAATCAGCGCAATAAATTAAAGTTTTCAGGGGGAGACTGGTAGAGGTTTTTCTGAACCTTTGCGTGTACTCAATTGAAGAATTTAAAGCTATATTTTAATTTGTTAGATTCTTTTAAAGCATCTTAAATTTAAACTTAAATATTTATATAATGAAATTTTAACTGGTTGCAATGTACCATATGTATTTTCATTTTATTAGTGTGTTTTACAATCGTGTTTGATGTACATTTGCTACCATAGGAAAACCAATAAAGTTATCAATCTACCTGCTCTAAAACTCGCAATTTTACACATATGATACAATGGTTTAAATGTTAATGCATTGGTTTGTAATGTACCCAGATTAAAAACCGCAGATTTTCTAACAGACAAACCGGGTATTTTGAACAGCATGTGACAACAATCAGTTACGTTTGTGCAAAGTCGACATACAATATTTTCTTTTTCTAGTTAGTAAAACAATTTCATGTTGACAAAATGAATCTTCATATTTGTTGGGCCAGAATCCTTTAGACTGTTACGTCATTTCTTGGAATAAACCGCACTCTACGTAGGATCTGCCACGACTGCATATTTGCAAGCAGTGGCTTTCCTTAAAATTTATCTCGTTATTTTTTTTTGGAGAATATTTTAGGAACTCCTGAACGGATTTTGAGTAATATTTCTTTGTCATGACAAATTAAGCAAAGAAAGTAATCTTGTAAGTTGTGTTTTTGTTTCTTTTACAGTAAGATGAATATAATAATGATAACAGGTAAATGTTGAGATGATAAAGAAGGAATAAACACATTTTTATTTGGGTAACCTATTACAGCCCCTAAGCTGAACAATTTTCGAAGTCTTCCTCAGTATCACTAGAAGGTTCAGTATCAGAACTTGTGACCAAATCTTCCATTGGGACATCAACTCGAATGTCATTTCGCAAGTAATTATTTCAGTTTTCAGCTTGAACAACATGTTGGTAACAGATCATGTAGTTTGGACCAGTAATTGTCTTCTTCTGTCAATCTTCACATCGTCTAATTTAAATAAAACATTTTTCTTTGCTAACATGATAGTAGTCTATATAATGCCGGTTTGGGACCACATAATTTTGAACCAACAATTTCAGGAATATTTATTCATTTTACAACACATTTTACTTAAAATTCTACTCATTATTATCATTATTTAACACATTTATCTCAAAATCCATGTTTTTTTATCAATTTTGCTCGTACAAACTAAAAATCGATGTAAAAATTCCATTTTATGAGTCAGAACTAAATTGTGAACGAGTAGATATATAAGTAGATATTAATTAAGATCTGTTCAACTACATGTTGATGAAGATGATAAAATAAATTATTCGAATATAATTGGGTGGTCTCAAAATGTCCCCACCTTACAAACCCAATGAGATCCCATTTTTAATAAAAAAATTTGTGACAATATTGATCCTTCAAAATTGTGAATGAGTATTTTAGAATTGAAAAAAAATATAAAAAAATAAAATTTACACAAAAACATATGCAACCAATATACAATAACATCAAATATATGTATATAATTTTATCATCATGATAACTATTATAGGTGGTAGACACTGACAGGTTTCGTTCCAAACCTGTGAGCAGAATATTTTAAGAATGTGTGACTATAGTTATATTCTATAAATTAATATATGGAGCTTAACAATTATCACATCTACTCGTTCACACCTCATAATGACAGAGAAAATTATTAAAAATAGATTAATTATCCATGTTAACATGGAATATATTAACCTAACGTGTAACATATAAACATAGACGTTTAACGTTAACATGAACATAGAACGTAACGTAAACGTGAACATAAAACGTAATAATTCAAGTATATAATATCTTGACGACTATGAATAAAGTTCTAATAAACATTAATTGTTTATATGAATAAGAAATCGTCTACGGTATTCATCTTTTTGATAAAAGATATTCAACAATGAAAAGTAAATTGTTTACATAATTATTTTAAATATAAATAAATTGGAATGGATTCTGATATAAGGTATTTGAAGGAAATTAAAACGCTTAATGATGATCCAATGAAGTACATAAATTCATATAACTCATTACCTAAACTACCAATACATAAAATTCTACTCATTACAAATATTTCAAAATTCGAAAATATTTTAACAAATTCATTTGATTATATAGTATTTGTAAAAAATAAGAAATATAGAATAAATAAAAAATATATAGATAAAATAAATGTCATGTTTAATTACATAATTAGTTATCAAATTATGAAAAAAGAGAAATTCTTTCCAATAAAAGTAATTGTTGATAAAAATTATAAATTTACACAAGTGCAATAAAAATATTAATTTGATCGTACGTACATTTTTTGAACAAATAATTTTGAAAAATAAAATAGCAATATGTAAAGATGCTTTTATTTATTTTAATATATATAGATATGAAAAAGATAGCATTCCAAATGAATTAAGAACACACAGTCTTAATATATTTGATGATGCACATAAGAAAAATGGTATAACAGATTTAGCAGAAAAATTATTTACAGAAGGAAGACACAGACAGCAACACGTAATATATATTCAACAAACTGGTACATTTATACCAGCTGGAATGAAATCAAGTTATAGTGAAATAATTATTCATAAAAGTATAATAAATGATTTGGAAAACTATATTAATATTGACCAATCACAAATAGGTAGAGAGTATAGTAGAACTGGATTTTATACAATTAATAAAAATGGTATTTGTTATCCAACAAAATTATGTGATTACAAATCATTCAGAGAATATAAAAATAGATTTTCCGAGTAATCATAACAGTATGTACATGAATTTAATAATTAATAGTTAATTTTTTTGATTCATTTTTAAAAAATAAAAAAAATAATTTTTTTAAACAATAAATATAATTAAAATTAATTCTTTATTTATAATAGTAATAATACAATATAATATGTAATATTTTATACATGGAAATCACTTCCGGAATCCGATGAACTGTTTGAAGAAGTATGACTGTAACAGGTTACATTATATTAAGCCTCAATGGAATAATTATTTATTAATACATACCTTTCTATTTCGTTCAGAAAAAATTGTTTCTGTTCCGCCGTATTAAACAGGATTCGCAGGTCACCCATAGTGTCATTTAATAATACTTCCGCTGGTATTTCCGAATTAATAGTAATGTTGTTTAGAGATACAAATACCGGCCTCACTGCCGAATTATAATAATGAATGGTTAGGAAGTTATCAGTGCGGTGATGCACTATTTGTACGTTTTCTAAATTACCACCGTCGACACTGAGGCATAGATTATCAAACGTAACCGTGTTCATGTTGCTGTCAAACGACTTACTAAATTTATATATTCTATAGCGTTCGTACCTTTCCATAGTTTTTAAGCCAAAAATTGTTATTCGTTTTATCACGAGTTCTTGTCTAAAGCCGAAAAAATAATAACTGTATATTCGATTTCTTCCAGTATTTATTGAGTTGGTAAAGTTTTATAATATGTTTGCAATGAATAGTATTAAAATATTTATGGTACAAATAACAATTTACAAAATGATTCATAGAAAGGCATTATTATAAATCTTGAGTAATTTGCTAATTTAACAATTCAGACATTTAAAATAATCCTCTGAGTAATCCTCTGGTACACACTTTCTAGGGAAAAGGACTAAAGCAGTAATAAAAGTTTACAACAGGCCTCTCGATATGACCTTACGTTTAGAATAGCAATCTGAAAGGGATTTAAAATTCCAAGTAAACTGTGACCGAAAGAATTATAATACGATTATTGAAATATTTAGAAAATGAGTAATGACTTGTCTCAATATTCCCTACAAAACTAAGAAAATATATACATACATACAACAGTGTGTTGTGAAATGGTAACATCGACTTTACTAACCAGATTACAGTAAAAATCTGTACTTGACAAAGAAATTAAATTTCGGCATTATAAAAAATGTTTATTTGATCAGCAGGAATATTATCATAAACAATGTGTTATTAGGAGCTATGATCATAATATATATACTGAGGAATTAAATAAAAAATCACTGTGTTGGATAGATGATAAAAGATGTATTCAAGAAGATAGTACTGATACACTGGCTTGGGGGCATTGGAGAATTGAAAACAATTGATATTTATAGTACCTGTGTAAATTTATAATTTTTATCAACAATTACTTTTATTGGAAAGAATTTCTCTTTTTTCATTATTTGATAACTAATTATGTAATTAAACATGACATTTATCTTATCTATATATTTTTTATTTATTTTATATTTTTTGTTTTTTACAAATACTATGTAGTCAAATGAATTTGTTAAAATATTTTCGAATTTTGAAATATTTGTAATGAGTAGAATTTTATTTATTGGTAGTTTAGGTAATGAGTTATATGAATTTATGTACTTCATTGGATCATCATTAAGCGTTTTAATTTCCTTCAAGTACCTTATATCAGAATCCATTCCAATTTATTTATATTTAAAATAATTATGTAAACAATTTACTTTTCATTGTTGAATATCTTTTATCAAAAAGATGAATACCGTAGACGATTTCTTATTCATATAAACAATTAATGTTTATTAGAACTTTATTCATAGTCGTCAAGATATTATATACTTGAATTATTACGTTTTATGTTCACGTTTACGTTACGTTCTATGTTCATGTTAACGTTAAACGTCTATGTTTATATGTTACACGTTAGGTTAATATATTCCATGTTAACATGGATAATTAATCTATTTTTAATAATTTTCTCTGTCATTATGAGGTGTGAACGAGTAGATGTGATAATTGTTAAGCTCTATATATTAATTTATAGAATATAACTATAGTCACACATTCTTAAAATATTCTGCTCACAGGTTTGGAACGAAACCTGTCAGTGTCTACCACCTATAATAGTTATCATGATGATAAAATTATATACATATATTTGATGTTATATTGGTTGCATATGTTTTTATGTAAATTTTATTTTTTTATATTTTTTTTCAATTCTAAAATACTCATTCACAATTTTGAAGGATCAATATTGTCACAAATTTTTTTATTAAAAATGGGACCTCATTGGGTTTGTAAGGTGGGGACATTTTGAGACCACCCAATTATATTCGAATAATTTATTTTATCATCTTCATCAACATGTAGTTGAACAGATCTTAATTAATGTCTACTTATATATCTACTCGTTCACAATTTAGTTCTGACTCATAAAATGGAATTTTTACATCGATTTTTAGTTTGTACGAGCAAAATTGATAAAAAAACATGGATTTTGAGATAAATGTGTTAAATAATGATAATAATGAGTAGAATTTTAAGTAAAATGTGTTGTAAAATGAATAAATATGCCTGAAATTGTTGGTTCAAAATTATGTGGTCCCAAACCGGCATTATATAGACTACTCATGATCCCATAGCATTTCGATCGGATTTAAATCTGGATGATCTTAAAGCCATGTACCCATTTTTTGGAGGCTGAGGCTTCGACCCAGGTACAGACAATCAAGTTTAACCAGCAGGTTGTTAATGTTGAACAATAACGGCCCAAGATTCGACCCTTGTGGAACTCCTAACAGCATAACGGATCGTAGTGGACGCATATCTGTTATAAACATCATATCAGACTCTATCAGTTATGTATGATAACATTAATTTTAGAAGTGGTGGACAGAATCCAAAATGCTTCAATTTAGCAAGTAGTAATTTATGGTCTATGGAATCAAAAGCCTTGGAAAAATCTGTGTAAATGACACCAATGCTAAGGATAAAAACTGTAAAATGTTGACCAAGTTTATAACTGTTAATCTGCCTGGTGTAAATCCATGTTGATGAATAGATAGATGAACGTTAACATAATTTTCGGCTAGACGTCTACCAAATATAAATATACTCATCGAATCCTCTGCTTGCAGTTACTTAAATGTAAAAAATTGTATTAAGATTCAAATAACTGTATCAAAGACTTTTGAATGAATCCATACATTTGCCTAACCCTGTATAAACAAAGTATAGTCTCAGCTTTATATTATATATTTAGTTCACATACTTATCAAAGCTCATTCTATTCTTTATTTTCAATATTTTCTATGAACACGATGAGTGGAATGGCAGTGTATATAAGGTGCACAAATTCCCCAGCTACCTATCGAATTTATCCTGCGTTTACAACAGTAACCACGTCGTTAACAAACAACGGCAACAACGCAAACAACAGGAACAGCAGTCGACAGGTAGTTCGGCGATCCCGGGAGATTTATGATTAGGATGTCGGTCACTACGACATTTAGGCTTGATTTAACGTGCCGATACACATGTGTATATATGTACGTGCTCACGACCAATACGCTTAGATGACCGTCCTGGATCTACTTAATTATAAATTCGCATTGTACTTAATACTTAGTCCTTTATTGATACGCAAACTGGTCAGTGTAATGATAGATAATAGAAGTTTGAGATTCAATTAATCTGTATGATCTATCAATAACAAACTTCCACTTTAGGTTGAACACGGTGGGTTGTTTGCAATAAAACTAACCGACGTGAGAAATACACTACATACGAGGGAGCGTTTTTATATTCGCGGAATGAGCGGGTTGTAGAGGGGTGAGTAGGCGCATTGGGGGCGTGGCCTATGCAGCGACCCATGATTAGTATAAATACGAAGTTTCATTGTTATTAGACAGTTAGTCTTTGAGCTACCGTCAACCAAGTAACATAATCACGAGTGAAAAGTGAAATATGGAAAAAATCGAATATCGTGCCGTTATAAAGTTCCTCACCAGGCAAGGAAAATCAGTCGCGACCATAATGAATTAGATGTCATTGGTTTACGGCGACTCTTGTCCAGGAAAAACCATGGTGTACAAGTGGCATAGTTTATTTAAACAAGGAAGGGAATCCCTTGAAGATGACCCGAGGCCGGGCAGGAGCATTGAGGTGACCACGCCAGCACTTATCCAAAAAGTTGAACAAATTGTACTCTAAGATGCTCGACTAAAGAAGAAACAACTCGCAGAAATAGTTGGAGTATCCGATACAACAATTTTTAAAATCCTACACATTCATCTCGGCATGTCTAAGGTCAGCGCAAGATGGGTACTGAGAATGCTCACGCCGCCGCAAAAACAACAGCGCGTAGAGTGTTCGCGTGCATTTTTGGACCTCTGTAATGAAGACAAGGATGGTGTATTGAGTGGAATTGTTACTGGAGACCAAACTTGGGTTCATCATTATGAACCTGAGTCCAAACAAGACTCCATCCAGTGGCATAAAAAGGGCACAGCACCTCCCAAGAAATTTAAAGTGTCACAATAAGCTGGGAAACTCATGGCAACGGTATTTTGGGACTCGGAAGGAATATTGTTGATTGATTATAAAGATAAAGGTGTTTCTATAACCGGAGAATATTTCGCTTCAATATTAGAGCGACTAAAAGAAGCCATTAAAGAGAAAAGACGGGGAAAATTGACAAAAGGTGTTCTGCTTTTGCATGACAACGCGCCCGTCCACAAGAGCCGCGTTGCGTTAGCTGCCCTGCATAAGGTGGGCTTCGAAATTGTGAATCACCCACCCTACAGCCCAGACCTGGCCACGAGTGATTATTACCTGTTTCCGAAAATGAAAAAAGAGCTGCGGGGTAAAAAATTTACTGCCGATGATGAAGTCAAGGAGGCAGTTTCGGCGTATTTTGCAGATAAAGAGAAATCATTTTTTTATGAGGGTATAAATAAATTAATTGAAAGATGTGAAAAATGTATCCGTCTTGCAGGTGAATATATTGAAAAAGAAAAATAATTTGGTTTTTTATTTCCACCCCTTGTCCCCCATTCCGCGAATATAAAAACGCTCCCTCGTATATACTTTAGACATTCATTAAAAACGATCTCCATCATGTAGTTGTAGTCAACAACTCCGAACCCATCCGTATCATGACACATTAATTTTCTAGAAAAATAAACAAAATATTTGAATAAAATGTGTATTATCCAGAGTTCTATTGAAAAAAAGTAAACGCCCGAGCAGGGACTTGAACCCTGGACCCTTGGATTAAAAGTCCAATGCTCTACCGACTGAGCTACCCGGGCTCCCGAAAATAGTTTTTGCAAAAAGAAAAGCAGTGATCCTATTAAGACTAAGGAAGAAGAAAATATGTATAATTTATTTGCATATTACGCGAAATTCAAACCCTAATGCCCTTAAATAGGAAGCTAGTTTGAGCAAATATTTTTTTTCAGCATATTATAGAAGATAAAGGGCTAAAACTGGAAATAGAATTCCATTAATATATAAAAATTTTGTAATATGTAATTTCATAAAAACATATTAATAATTATTAAAGTTACTGACTGTGGAAATAATTGCAAAAAACCAATTTTGAATCTAGCGGTGTGTTTAATGAATTTCCAAAAGTCTATGTATAGGATCTTCCTATAAGTGGTTTCATTTTGTTATGTAAAAAAATGAGTATTTTTAAGCGAAATCATCTGATGTTTATTTAATTGTAAAGAGGAGGGTATGTCACTAATAATGGAAAACAATATCACCCAATAAGCTAGCTGGACCCATGTCGAGTTGAGTTATCGACTTGAAATTTCGTGATTTTTCTAAAATATTATTAGCTATTATCTCTGAAAATTGGAAGAATGTAAAGGGTACTAGGAAAGTTTTTTTCAAAATAATTTTCTCTACAATCTATACACTTGTCCATCCTCCGAAACCAATCTTTAAACCAGTTCTGCTAAGTTTCACTAGGGAGTAAAGCACACTCGTTGTCCCAAGCCCGCAGAAGATCCTCATCACTTGAGAACCGTCTCCCTTTTAGCTTCACTTTCACATGCGGGAACAGTGCAAAGTCTCAGGGAGCAAGATCTGGACTGTAGGGAAGGTGGTCGAGAAGTTTCAATTCTGTCGTGGTCAAATATTCGGTGCAGGCTTTGGCGCGGTGAGTTGGAGCACTATCGTGATGGAGGAACCAGGTGTCCATTCTTGACTTTGGCCGCAGGTTCTTCGTAGATCCAATGACTTTAGGCAGGCACTGTTCAGTATACCACTTAGCTTTGGCTGAATTCTGTGTGTCCAAAACAACGCGTTCCACAATTCCACTCAATTTGAAAAATACATTTTCTTCTTTACCGGTCGGGATTTTCTGACAACTACGGGTGTGTCCTCATCATCAAAGACCAAAACTTTGTTTTGAGCTTTGGTCGGCACATCGTAATAGTACAGCCAAATCTCGTCACCTGTCACGATGTTGTTCACATACCGAAATTGTCCATTATTACACTTTTTCAGCATCTCCCGGCACCAACTCACACGTCGTGTTATCTGCTTTATCTGCTCTTTAGTCAATCGATGCGGCACCCAGAGAGAACAAAGTTTCTTCACGTGCAAATGATCATGCGGAATCGAACGAATTGTTGGTGCATTTAAGCCTGAAGTACCCTTTATCTGTTGGTAGGTCACTCGCCTGTCCTCGCCAAGCATTTTCGTCACAGTAGTAACGTTTTCCTTCGTAACTGACGTCCGTGGCCTTCCCGGCCTCCCAGCATCCTCTACAGTTAAATTTCCCCTTTGTAATTCTCTTAAACCACCTGAGTATCGTTGTGCGATGTGGGCAAACATCACCTAATGCAAGAGTCATTTCTTCGAAGCACTGGTCTATGTTTAAACCACGCAAGAAATTACAACGCAAAACAGCCCTTTTCTCATTTAGTGATCACGATGCCATCGCAAGCACTTTACACTCTCACTGATAATGAATAACTGAGCCCATCGACATGGCGCGACGGCTACTATGCACGTATGAACATGTCTCAACATGGAGCAACAAGCAGCCTCCTACGATTCATTGTTGCGTCATAGTACAAAACTTTCCTAGTACCCTATATATATATATATATATATACACTCCGCGCAACATGAATAGGACCAACTGCATATATGACATTTGTAGTTGGTATAAACATGGTAGCGCGCTGGAATTGTTATTTTCGAAAATAAGAGGGTTGATAAAAAGATGTATGTAGGTACCAAATAAAATTTTTGTAAAAGTCAGTGCAAATGTACGTTACTAATGACAATAAGTAGAGTAATTAAACGCCACTTGAATACGACCAATCTACGAAATAAAAAATTTGTTTGCAATAACAAAATACTTTATTGTTCAAAAATGAGTACTTTTGCCATTATTTCTTATAACCTCAAATAGTCGGGATGGAATGGAATTATACAGGGTTCTCAAGTAGTCAACGGGAAGTTCCGCCCAACTTCGTTTCAGCGCCTGCTCTAGTTCGTCAGCGCAACTGAATTGGGTAGCATTGGAGTACAATTTACGCGACAACCATCCCCAAACATTTTCTATGATGTTCAGGTCGGGGGAGAGCGATGGCCAATCGAGAACCTCCATGCCTTGTTCTTGAAACCAGCGTCGAACAATGCGCGCAGTGTGAATACTGGCATTATCCTGTTGGAAAATAAATGGCCCACCTGCCATAACGTTGGAAAATTTGTCTTTCACCTGTTGCAGCAGCTGGACGTACTTTTCCGAATTCTGTCTGCCCTTCACTATTACTAAATCAACAGGTCCGTTATAGGAAACAACTCCCCATACCATGACTGAACCAACATCGGCTCGCCTTCGTGACTGAATCACTTCATCTTTACGTAAATCGTGGAAATAATAAGAAAACCCATCCGGGCCATCTAAATTAAACTTCTTCTCGTCACTGAAAATAACGGTTTGCCATTCTCTTGTCCACCCCATTTTTGCTTGAGCAAACTGAAGACGTAGAGTGCGCTGAAATCCCCTTAAAGGAGGCCGTCGTTCCAACGTTATTCGCGATTTGTTGTAACGGATGTTGTTCGCCCTTTAAAACGTTTTCCATAATTCTCGGGATCCCTAATAAAATTGTTCACAACCTGGTGTGATCGACTTATTTTCTTTGCAGTAGCCCTTGAGGAATACCCTTCTTGATGGAACGCTTTAATTTTTCCAATTTCTTCCATACTTAAGCACTTCTGTCGTCCCATCGTTGCACAATACCCTTAATTATAGATGTTTGTTTATCCGGATACACGTTGTAACTCGACACTCATCCGGTACCTTACTATTAAATACTGGTCGTATCCAACCGGCGCGGTGCATTTTATATGTATGTGGTACTTACGTCACCCAATGCATAACGTTAGCAACTATTGCGCAATAATGCGTATTATTTGCCATATCATACCATTACAAACTTGCATTGTATTTTTAACACATGGATCAATAAGTCCCGAGACTAACCCATAGATGGCGCTCGTAGTAAACCAGTAACCACGTCTTTCTAGAGTACTAACCTTTGCTTGAAACGTGTCAAAATTTTAAGTGGATCGGACCAGAAACAGCTGAGTTATCGAGGTTGGAGTAAAGTCGTTTTGTAGTTTGTTTAAACAATGGAAAAAACCGAGTTTCGTGTTCTGATAAAACATTGTTTTTTAATGGGTAAAAACACCACGCAAGCAAAACAATGGATTGAAAAATGTTACCCGGACTCTTGCCCATCAAAAGCAACGATTTGTCGGTGGTTTGCCGAGTTTAAACGTGGTCGTACCGACACAAATGACGCGGAACGCTCGGGTAGACCTGTGGAAGCCGTTACACCGGAAAATGTGAGTGAAGTGACAAAAATTATAATGAAAAATGATAAAGTGAAGCTCCGTGAGATTGCTGAGATGACACAGATATCATATGGAAGTGTATTTACTATCCTTCATGAAAAATTGAGCATGAAAAAGGTTTTTTCCAAGTGAGTGCCGCGATTGCTTTCGATGGAACAAAAACAGCAACGAGTCGATGATTCAGAAAGCTGTTTATCGCTATTTACTTGCAACAAAAAAGATTTCTTGCGTCGTTACGTGACCATGGACGAAACATGGATACATCACTACACTCCAGAGTCGAAGCGGCAGTCATCTGAGTGGCGCACAGCTGGCGTAAGCCGTCCGAAACGTCCGAAAACGCAGCAGTCAGCTGGCAAAGTCCTGGCGTCAGTTTTTTGGGATACACATGGCGTGATTTTCATTGACTACCTCGAAAAAGGTAAATCGATCAACAGTGATTATTATATTGACTTACTGGTGCGTTTGAAGGAGGAAATCGCAAAAAAACGACCGCACATGCAGAGAAAAAAAATCCTTTTTCACCAAGACAATGCACCCTGCCACAAGTCGATGAAAACAATGGCAAAATTGAACGAATTGGGTTTTGATCTGCTTCCCCACCCCCCATATTCGCCAGATTTAGCCCCCAGTGACTACTGGCTCTTTGCTGATCTTAAAAAAATGCTCCAGGGAAAAAGATTTGGCTCAAATGAGGAGGTCATCGCTGAAACTGAAGCTTATTTTGAAGCGAAAGATAAATTTTTTTATAAACATGGTATTGAAAAATTGGAAAAGCGTTGGAACCATTGTATCACCCTAAAAGGTGATTATGTTGATGAATAAAAAAAAATTTTGCAAAAAAAATGTTGTTTTCATTGTTAGTCTCGGGACTTATTGATCCATGTGTTAGTAAATGAATTGCTTTTCAAACCACCGAAAGCTTGCAACAAGTCGGGTGGTCCTATTCATGTTGCGCGGAGTGTATATATATATACGTATATATATATATATATATATATATATATATATATATATATGTATTTCAACATAATTTTTGAATTTACTACATATCACAATAAACAATTTATTATATTCTTTTATTATTGACCAATATCGAAAATAATATTTAATCCGTTTAAAGTATTCTACGACTCGCTCTTTAATATTCAGTAATTTAGTAAAGGAATTTCTCTAAAATTACTCAAACACGTTTGAAACACGATTTGAAGAGCGTCGGGTAAGAGCTCAAAATACAATGTACAAACAAAGTATCCTGTTTCTGAGAATTACTGACAAATAATCCCCATCCTTCTGGAATAGTGATTACACGCTCCTAAACTTTGATAGAAGCAATGTGATATTAGCAAAATTCTGATGACTTCAAAAGGGAATGTTTAATTAGAAAGTCGTGGTAAAATGATATATTATTAAACGCTTTCGTAGAGGTTATTATTGTGTATATGTAACAGACTTGTTCTAAATGAGGGACAAAATTAAAAAATATTTTTTGTTTTTAACTTGGGCAGTTTCTCACATACGTGGATGCGGTTGGGGGCCTAAAATACTTAATATTAAATTAAAAATTTGTCAAACATATCAAAATGCGGTAATTTTGATGGAGCCTGTCGTTGACTAACTTAATCACTGAAGGTTGATATACCGTGTATATATTTTATAATGCAACATGCACATACATACACTAGTTGCTAGAGTAACGTAATAATGAAATGACAGCA
This sequence comes from Dermolepida albohirtum, assembly GCA_031893035.1. Taxonomy (NCBI): domain Eukaryota; kingdom Metazoa; phylum Arthropoda; class Insecta; order Coleoptera; family Scarabaeidae; genus Dermolepida; species Dermolepida albohirtum. The sequence continues at coordinate 83,361 of JAVIWB010001168.1, read as the reverse complement.
ATGTATTTTAGCGTGTATTTTATTTTGCAACATAGGATGTGAAATACAGTAGTTGAACAAAATTTAAAAACTAATTTAACAAATTTTCAAAAATGTCACCATTGACGGCCAGACAGTATCCTAAGCGATTGTAGAATTCATTTATTGTATTTTGTATCTGCTCTGGAGTTATTTCTCTTGCAGCAACTCGTATTCTATTTTTTAATTGGTCAATATTGTTTAGAGGTTCTCCATGAAAAACTTTATTTCTGATACATGACCAAAGAAAGAAATCGTTTGGAGACAGGTCTGGTGACCTTGCGGACCATTCTACTTCTCCTCCACGGCCTATCCAACGGTTTGGAAATCTTTGGTTGAAAAATGTTCTAACCATATGAGAATTATGTGCCGGCGCGCCATCATGCTGGTACCAAATCTCACCATCAATATTTAAAGCGTGGAGGGCTGGCATAACTCTGTACTCAAGCAATTCTAAATATTTTTCTCCTGTAAGAGTACCCTCAATAAAAAACGGTCCTACAATATGGTGTCCAATCAACCTAGTCCAAACATTGACTTTCTGTGACCGCTGAGTCCTTGTGATATGATATCTATGCAAATTTTGTCTACTCCAGTAGCGGCAGTTCTGTGAATTTACTTCACCATTTACATAAAATGTTGCTTCATCTGTAAAGCAAATTCTGCGTAGTAAAGTATCATCATTATGAAGCTTATCCAACGTGATTTCACAAAAGTTACTTCTTCTTTCTGCATCATTCGCAATTAGTTCCTGATGGTTTTGAAAATGATACGACTTAAAATGTTCTCGTTTTAGTAGTTTATGCACGGAAGATTTGCTTACATTTGTAGTTTGTGCTAAAGCTCTTGTGGAGAGCATATTATTATTTTCGATTATTTGTAGAATTTCATCTCTTTTGGCGTCAGTAATAACATATCTTGGCCTATTCTTTTTTTTATGATTAGGAACGATGCATCCATTATTTTAATACTTCTGTACTAACCTACTTATTGTAGTTGGACTCGGTCTTGAACTGTCAGGATATGTAATTTGAAACAAATCTGCTACTCTCCTCAAACTCATATTCGAGTTATACCAGTTCACTAATAACAGTTTTTTTCTACACTATACATACCTCAAAAATAGAGTAACTTATTTTGACATCCTATGTTGCAAAATAAAATACACGCTAAAATACATTGCTGTCATTTCATTATTACGTTACTCTAGCAACTAGTGTATGTATGTGCATGTTGCATTATAAAATATATTCACGGTATAACATAATTCACAAGCATGATTCGTTTCTTTAGTTCCTTATGCTCTCACAACAGAGAATGCTGTTCGTCTTTCCCAATAAAGCACTTTATTGTTGAAGTACTATGCCACAATTTGATTCCTTTGGATAAGTAGCTAGCCAGTTTAATTCACCCTACTTGCGTTGGCTTAGGAACATGTGCTCATTCCAGGTAACACGAGGACAAACAAACAGCTCGCACTAATTCTAATGATTCTACACTTAACGTAAAAGAAGAAACAAAACCCCAATTAAACTCAAGTAATATAAAGACTTATTATCCCTACCTCAAATAGATAGAGGGTCACCAAATCAAAATGAATCCCCTTTTGTGGAATTTTACAAAGTGATTAATCCAGATTGACGTCCTTTTCCACAACTAGTGTAATTTACCATCGACAAATATAATCGATTGGCGTCTATATTTTTCGACATACAGTCGCAAGAAAATTCCTTCTTATATTTAAGACAATTCTCAATCAAACGTTCAATTTCCATTGTCGCTTTTACAGAACACTTACGATCTGAATTTAGGTTCACAAAATAGGGAAACTCACTTTGTTCGTTACACTTATAAACACTCGATCAACAACATCATGAACAAAAAAACAAAGGAATAGTAGCTGATTGCAACTTTATTATCATAGCCACTAGTTGCAAAAGGCTTAGAATACTTCAAATGGGTTTATTTACCATCCCACAAGCACAAACCTATCGCATCTGTATATCTGCTTACGATTGAATAATGTAGATAGTGTACCATGTCCTTTTAGAAGAATAACTATTGCCCCTAACAACATAGGTCGTAAAAAATACGACCTATGGCCAAATAAAAATTCAAATATCATACATTTATGAAAGTAATTCTGATGGAGCTTGTGGTTGATTAACTTAATCACTGAAGGTTAATGTATAATCCCCCTTTCCACATTAATTTTCGTATTCCGTACACGTATTTCGACATCTAAGTTGTCATCACCGACAGATAATTAAACAGTGTCGAACCTGGAAAACTACGGCAAAATACACGTACGAAAACAAATTCCGCCCACGAACCGCACCGTTGAAAACCAAAACTCACACTGTAGTGTACTTGCCTGGTAAGCAATGGACAAGGGCTCGTTTCCCCTTTGAGGGTATGATTTTTTTTCATTAACTTCTGCCTTAGTTACAACCATGCAATAAGCAGGAAATTTTTAATTTTCTATGCCAACACAGTTTCCACAGAAGGTTGATGTGTAGACTGATATTCTTCAAAACAAATTAATCGGATCTTTATTTTGACGCGAATTTTATAGGAATAGGTACCTAGTACTAAGTAATAACGATATCTCTTCGTTCCCGCAAGATGGTTGCCCTGTACACAATGTCGGTCATACTAGTAATTTTGGAAATTTTCGGATAGGCAATTCAGGCCCTATCAAATATCCAGCGCGATCTACCGACCTAGCAATAAATGATTACTTTCTGTTACTCTTCATAAATAATATCATATACGTTTATAGGAATCAACATTCTTCTAATTGAGAATAATTACGCGCAAGAATTATTGAAGTTAGTCGTGATGTCACTCTAAATGTCTGACATAATTTTAATGACCGGTAGGGTTACTGTTGATCTCAAGAGAGTGTCTTATTTAATCATTTAATAAATAATAAATTTTTTAGAACTTTCTATCATTTTCATTTCGATTCATTTCAATTCTGTTTAACAATCAATATTTCTTTCGAACAATTAAATTTATTTCTATGAAATTTAAATTTTTATAACTATATAGACAATTACTAAGTTTTATAATTTCAAATTATTTAATTTTATACCATTACAGAATCTTTTTTATTTTTCCTTCAATAAGAATTTATTCTTGTTAAGTTTATAATTTTCGCAATTTAATTCTTTTTTTCCTATTCGTTTCTTATTTAATTATTGTTACGAATCTTGATGACATTTATCATTAAAACATTTATCAGATCAATTATGTAATGCTTCAAGGATAGCTGATATTATGTAGAGAATGAAAAATCTCTAATTAACTTTGCGGTAAATTGTACTTTCTCACTTTTCCAACGCTCTTACATCCTATCTCTTTAAATATATATATATTGTATGCCTTAATTAATTAATGTTATTATTTCTATAAACATTATAAATTACGAGGGTAGTTTGACAAGTAGTGAGAATGGAAAAGAAAAACGAATTTTTTAAATACAAAATAATTTATATTTTTCAATATATTCTCCTAAAAGAGCGATACATTTACTCCAACGGTACTCCAATGCCCTTATGACATCTCTAAAAAGCGATTCCGGAAGGCTTGCAAAATACTCATTTACGAAGATGATAAGCTCGTCGTTAATCGAAAATTTCTTTCCACCTAGTGCCGTTTTCAATTTTGGAAAAAGGTGGAAGTCGGAAGGGGCTAGATCCGGCGAATAAGGTGCATGCGGTACTAATTGGAAATGCAACTCGTGGATTTTGGACATCGCAACTGTGCTGGTACGCGAGAGAATGTTGTCTTAGTGAAACAGAATCTTTTTCTTTGCCATTCCTGGCCGTTTAACACGAATCTCAACATTTAATTTTTGTAGAAGTTCTGCATAATATTGTCCGTTTATTGTGGCATCTTTCTGAAGGTAATCAATGAGCAAAATGCCTTTGAATCCCAAAAAATTGATGCCATCACCTTGTTTGCCGATAAAGTGGTTTTCGGTTTCTTTGGAGGTGCAGAACCGCGTTCTAACCATTGTTTCGACTGTTGTTTAATTTCGGGTGTACTGTAGTGTATCCAAGTTTCATCGCAAGTAAAAAATCGCCTGCTAAAATCAACCGGATTCCGCTTATAAAGGTCCAAACACTCATTGGAAATGCGCAAACGAGTGAACTTTTGATCAGTCGTAAGCAATCACGGCACCCATCTTGCCGAAAGCTTGAAAAGGAACAATTCTTTCGTTAAAATGTGGTGTACGCGTTCTGTTAAAATGTTTACCATGTCTGCTATCTCTCTCACTTTGAGTTGTCGATCTTGCGTAATAGTATTATGGATTTTTATAATCATTTCCTTAGAAGTCACGATTTTGGGTGCTCCAGAGTGCGCTTCATCAACACAACTCGTTCTACCACGTTTAAATTCATTTACCCATCTACTTATTGTGGCGAATGATGAAGCAGATTCACCTAATGTTTCCCGTAACTCATCTTTTATTTCGGTAGCTTTCATACCCTTAATTTCGAAGTATTTAATCACCGCACGATACTCTGCTTTTTCCATTTTAACAAAACGACGTGTTGCTTCTTTTTCAATCGGCTGTCAAAAATAAAGTAATCAACCGATTTATCTAAATATCGGAATGTAAACATATAAATAGCCAACCTAAATTACAGTGCATTTGTTTTACCAATTAGAGAGCCACCTATGTGTCATTCTCACTACTTGTCAAACTATCCTCGTAAATAATTCTTTACTTGAACGATACTTATAGAAACTTCATCTCTGCCGTCACGAGAATTCGAGGTGTAACACAGTAATTCCACCTTATTTATTACAACTCGACGTGTAGCATGACGTCACTCCTCTTTATTACAATCGACCAGTTACTTTGAATTTGTCTATTCTGTTACTTTATATATATATATATATATATATATATATATATATATATACATGTTATTATAATGTACATAACATATATATATATATATATATATATATATATATATATATATGTACTTCTATTTAAGCGTAGTGGTCAAAGTTATAGATACGACGATGCATATGCATACTGTAAGTCAGAAGTCAGTCTGTTACCAATGTCCGTGAAATACAGCTTATTCGAAGTTATTAGAGATTTAGGGTCCATGGGGGCAGAAGATGACCTTGATTCATTACAGTGACTTTATTCGCAATGTGCATCTTCTTCCCTCAGTAAATTGGGTTCGTAAAACTGCAATTCTTTTCTCACTTGATCGCCTCTATCTCTGCTAGTTTCCGAGATCTCCATGCTTAACTTCGAAGAAAACTCGCCCGGTATACTTTTACTGAGTGATGCGTTTTCTTTTTCTGTCAAATAGTAGATGTGCTAAAAATGTAAACATATGTACCTTTTCAGGCACAACCGAGATGCATTTTTAATGTGAAAAAGAGTTATCCAAGAATGTTACCTTAGAATTAGATATGAAGAAACAAAATCAATGAAAAACTTTGTCTACTTTTCGAAAAAAATACTTTAAAAAACTGTTCAAAACGCCAACTAAAATAAAGGCAAAAGTTGTGTATGTGTCTTTCTTAAGTAAAAACGACTTTTGCATGATTGTATATGATTGGATACAAACTTTAGTGTTTTTCGTATAAAAAATTATAGGTTCGCCAGTCGTTAAAAGTGAACGTAACATACAATAATTAGACAGAGAATATATAATAAAAATAATATAAATAATAACATACAATGAAAATTATTATTTTCTGCTATTCCATCGTTAATTAAATTCACAGAAATCAATTAAAAATTTCTGCGCTGAAGAAGGACTCGAACCTCTACCTGCCGTTTTCTAGACGGCTACTCTACCAATTAAACCACCAGGCAGTACAACAAATATATATATATATATATATATATATATATATATATATATATATATATATATATATAATAAAGTTCTTTAATACGCCATATATAAACATATACGAGAAGTTTGACAAATAGTAAGAATGACACATATGTGGCGCTTTAATTGGTAAAACAAATGCACTGTAATTTATTTTGGTTATTTATATGTTTACATTCCGACATCTAGATAAATCGGTTGATTAGTTTATTTTTGACAGCTGATTGAAAAAGAAGCAATACGTCGTTTTGTTAAAATGGAAAAAGCAGAGTATCGTGCGGTGATTAAATACTTCGTAATTAAGGGTATGAAAGCTACAGAAATAAAAAATGAGATACGGGAAACATTAGGTGAATCTGCTCCATCATCCGCCACAATAAGTAGATGGGTAAATGAATTTAAACGTGGTGGAACAAACTGTGTTGATGAAGTGCGCTCTGGAGCACCCAAAATCGTGACTTCTAAGGAAATGATTATAAAAATCTATAATATTGTTACGGAAGATCGACGACTCAAAGTGAAACAGAAAGCAGACATGGTAAACATTTCAACAGAATGCGTACACCACATTTTAACGAAAGAATTGACCCTTTCCAAGCTTTCGGCAAGATGGGTGCCGCGATTGCTTACGATTGATCAAAAATTCATTCGTTCGCGCATTTCCAATGAGTGTTTGGACCTTTATAAGCCGAATCCGGTTGATTTTTGTAGGCGATTTGTTACTTGCGATGAAACTTGGATACACTACAGTACACCCGAAACTAAACAACAGTCGAAACAATGGTTAGAACGTGGTTCTGCACCTCCAAAGAAAGCCAAAACCACTTTATGGGCAAACAAGGTGATGGCATCAATTTTTTGGGATTCAAAGGGCATTTTGCTCATTGATTACCTTCAGAAAGGTGAGACAATAAACGGACAATATTATGCAGAACTTCTACAAAAATTAAATGTTGAGATTTGGCCAGGAATGGCAAAGAAAAAGATTCTGTTTCACCGAGACAAGGCTCCCTCGCATACCAGCACAGTTGCGATGTCCAAAATCCACGAGTTGCATTTCCAATTAGTACCGCATGCGCCTTATTCGCCGGATCTAGCCCCTCCCGACTTCCACCGTTTTGCAAAATTGAAAACGGCACTAGGTGGATAGAAATTTTCGTCTAACGACGAGCTTATCATCTTCGTAAATGAGTATTTTGCAAGCCTTCCGGAATCGCATTTTAGAGATGGCATAAGGGCATTGGAGCACCGTTGGAATAAATGTATTGCTCTTTTAAGAGAATATATTGAAAAATAAAAATTATTTTGTATTTAAAAAATTCGTTTTTCTTTTCCATTCTCACTACTTGTGAAACTACCCTCGTAATTATTAACATAATAACATACAATAATCAGACAGATAATATATAGTAAAAAAAATATAAATAAAAGCACATAAATGGATTTTAAAGACTATTAATGCTACGATTTTTCTAGAAGCATAACTTGAATACTGCAGGCAACAATTCTGATTAATAAAATTGAAAATTTATTAAATTTATTTCATCATTTTCTATTTTTTTTCTTTCTTTCTTCCAATTTATTATCACATACAAAAAAGTACATATTATTTAATATACAATCGTACCCGCCTGAAAGCTTAAAGCTATTAATAAAAGGCTGCCATAGTGAATACGTAACTATATATAAAATTAAAATGAATAGTGCTTTCATGTTATAAAAGCCGGGGAATTTGTTTTAGTATTCTTTTATTTCATATGAAACATCGTCGGAAATTCAGTAAGCATTTTAGTAATAGTATTCATAAGATATTTACAAGCGTAATTACAACCGGACACAAGCTGGGACGCTTTTCCGGTTGGCCGTAACATTGCAATAGGAAATTGAAATTATTTCGGTCCGAAAGAGCGAATGTGATTTTGTAAGCTCTTGTATGAAGCATATACGCTTACTGCAATTAAGATTTGCAAAAACGTGATAAAAACGAGCAGAGATTTAGTTAGACAATTTCCGCATTGCATTCAGGGCATATACAGGGATGGTTCGATAGTTAGGTGGCCTATCGCAGAAATGGTACGAATTAGGCGCAGTCTTCTTTACCATTGTGTTGAATCATCCTTTATTAGTTTAACTATGACAGTACGAACAATCTTTAGGTTGGTTGGCATTCTGTTAATGCACTGACAGTGTTGTTCTGTATCTTGTACATGAAAGCGTGATTTCTTTTGTACGTCAAATATACCAGATGTGTCCGAAGACTATCCAACCCCGTGCTGTAGCAAGAAAAGAACTTAAATCTGGTCAAGGATGATAGTTTCTTGAATTCAACTTGCGGAATAGCTAGCAGCTGCTTCATCGCATTCCTTATTCTATATTCTCTACGACGTCGAATCTATTTCCTTTGTGAGGATATTTCAAGTTAGGGAAGAGCCAGAAGTCACAGGGAATTAAGTCAGGACTTTAAGATGGTTGCCATAACTGAACAACGCCGATAAATGAATCCAGTTGCCACTTTTCCACAATACCGGCCGTTTCCTTCTTACTGTGTCAAGTAATCATTTCAAAACTTCTTGGTAATACTCTTTATTCACCATTACACCTTTGAAATGTATCCAATATCTTCCGGCTCGGAGAAATCAATGAGATATACCTTGATGTTGCTCCGACTCTGGCGTGCTTTCTTGGGCCGTGTCTCGTCAGACGACTTGTATTGTGAAAATTGAGCTTTTGGCTCAAAATCATAAACATAGACCTATGATTCGTCCCCAGTAATAACCCATTTAAACGTTCTTGGATTGTTTCTAATTGCTTTCAAATTGCCTTAGGCAACTTCCACTCGACAATTCCTTTGGTATTTTGTCAGAAGCCGTAAAATGTGCGATTACACGACTCCTCTCTAAATCCTGACTCCAAATTTCTGAAACTACATATAGTTTTTGGAATTTCTAGATCTTCTTCCATCTATTGCACAGTCAAACGACGATTGAAGTCGATTAAAACCAGTATTCGTTGCACATTTTTAGGATTTCTTATCGTTGCGGGTCCGCCAGAACGAGAGTCACTTTCAACTGGCGTACGATCACTTTTAAATCACTTAAACCACTCTTTAATTTGTGTATCACCCGTAGATTCATGGTCATATACTTAGCCAATCTTTCTGAAAGTTTCTGGACATGAATTGCCAAGTTTTTGACAAAATTCAATGCAAACTCTTTATTCGCTGCGTTCAGTCATCGTGAATGCGACACGCGTGAGGTTTGACGTTCAGTCAACGATATATCCATGTTAAATGAACACCAGCACCACCACACCATCTGGTGGCGGATATTCGTAAAGATCAATCTACATGGTAAATATGTTTTTGACAATAGCACACCTTGGTACTAGGTTTCAGTATAAGGTCAAATACTTGGATAGACCTCGTAGTTATTGATTTGCTTATTGAAAAACCTACGGTTTTCAAGAAGTTTGATATTTTTATGTTTTTACTGAATTTTTCTGGGGATATATTTTGTTAATTGAGCGGCTAATAGTTGTAGGTTTTCTTAATCACTGAAGGTCGATATATAACACCTTTACAAATTAATTTTCGTATTCTATATACGTATTTCGATAACTAAATTGTCATCATCAGCAGATAATTAAACAGTGTCGCACATGGAAAACTACGGCAAAAATACCCGTACGAAAACAAATTCCGCACACCGTCTGTACCGTTGAAAGCCAAAACGCACAGTAATGTGGAAAGGGGTTGTATATCAACCGTCAGTGTTTAAGTTAATCAATCACAGGCTCCATCAAAAAAAAATTACCTTCAAGTAGGTCTTCTTGATTGTATAAAACTTATTAATTTCCGTTTCAGTATATCATTTTGTTAATATTATTACATTACAAAGAATTTTATAGTAAACTATTATATAGAAACTGTCAAACTATCTAAAGAGATCTTTTATGTAACATTGAACCTGTGTCCTATTCTTATACGATTCAATTTTTCTAATAATATTTATTTGGCGGGATAGAATACGTCGAATATTATCTTGTTAGATCTGATACCTTCTGCCTCACATCAGGAGTTCAAACATTGCCCATTTATTTTATACCCAAAGTTCCACAAACCGTATTAGTAGAAGCCTTATAAAAAACAACATGGTACTTAATGCTGTTTTGTTACTTTTCTAGTTAGGAAAGAGAAAGTCTTGGTTAATTTTTTAATTTTATCTTATAATCCTACTCTGGAATTATTATAGAGTCGGCCCTCCAAATTAGTAAAATTAGACTAGTAGAATATATTCTTTTCCATCTCGTTTATCTATTCAAATATTACTGTTAGGTTATGTATGTGTGTGTCTTTGTTTTGAAAGACTCGGATTTAATATTTGTGTGTCGTATAATGTTGTTTATATGTATCTATCGTGCTTCTAGCTTCTTCTCTTCTAGCTGTAATAATACGTTCTGTGCAGAAATAATGTAATTTAATTAAAGATCTACTTCCATAATGAATTGAATGGTTCTTGGTAGCTTAATTGCAGAGCACCTGCCGGTAAACAGTTGACAGGGGTTCGATTCCCTTCCAAGAACATAATTTTTTTTATTAACTTCAGCTTTAATTAAAAAGGTATCGTAAGCAGGAAATTTACAGTTTTCATTAATTTACATCGTGAAATGTACGTAATTGTATATATATGTGAAAATTATATTATTTTCTGCTACTCCATCGTTAATTAAATACACAGAAATTAATTAAAAATTTCTGCGCTGGAGAAGGACTCGAACCTCTATCTGCCGTTTTCTAGACGACTGCTTTACCAATTAAGCCACCAGGCAGTGTAACTTCGAGTCCTTTAACACGCCATAAATCGTATCATGGAACAGATCTAATACGATTTATGGCGTGTTAAAGGATTCGAAGCAGTCGTCTAGACAACGGCAGATAGAGGTTCGAGTCCTTCTCCAGCGCTGAAATTTTTAATTAATTTCTGTGTATTTAATTAACGATGGAGTAGCAGAAAATAATATAATTTTCATTAAATTTCTCATCGTGAAACTAATTTATATATTTATATATAATTACGGTATATATATGTATATGTATATATTGTATATATGCAATTGCGTATGCATTTGATAATATTGTATATTTAATGTTTATATAAAAAAAAGCAGATATATGATTATAAATAGATTATAAGCTAAAATTTTGTTTCACATTAAAGGCATTATACAAGCAGTAACAGTAATTACCACGTAATAAATACGTAAATCAATAATAACTTGTTTACAAATACAATATGCTTAGTTCACAGAGAATACAAGGATTGAGGATGAATGAACTTAACCGTAAGTAATACGGTAAAACCAGATAGTTCCTTCTACTATTTTGAATAATTTTAATGAGCCGATGTTTTTCAGAAACTAATAGATAATTGCAAATGTTCTCACAGCTTCTAATATATCTAATATACACGGCATTATCCGTTTGCTACGACTAATATGAATGCTCCATTGTGGTTAGTTCTGAGTTCATACTGTGCTTTTATACTTTTTAATGCAAAAGTGTATGTACTCATTTATTCATTTATCATTGGGTGATAAGGCGTTTTTATCGCTTATTAGCATGAACGTTTTCTTTGTCGTTATTTTAATTTGTCTACTAAATAGACGTAAACGAATATAAATTGCTTGTGCAATTATAAACTTTTAATAAACGTGGAAGTAAAATAAAATAGTGTCATTGTATTTATAATATTTATTTTTAAAACAAAATAGTCGTTGCGAACAGAATCAGATACTAAGAAAGTTGTAAAGAACTATGATAAATAAGGTACAATGGAATGGAGGCTGTCGTTAATAGAATTAATGAAAAATAGTAATGAAAACCCCTTTCCACATCAACGTTCGTATTCTGTATACGATGTCGGCAACTAAGTTGTCGTCATCATCACGTGTATTTGATGGTTAGTAGGAAAAGTTGTTTCGGAATTCTTCTTTACGAGTTTTACTGCGGATCTAGGTGCAATACTGTGATTATCTGCTGATGATAACAACTTAATTGTCGAAATATGTACATAGAATAAGAATATTGATGTAGTAAGGAATTTTATTTACCTTTTTTGATTAATATGATACGTAAGTTAAAATGAAACATTTGTAATTTCTAATTTTTATTCTTGCTGACATACGTTTCAGTATTATTCATACCATTTTCAAAGCTACAATGACGGCCCCTTCTCTTTAAGAAATTAAAGGAGAGGGGGCCGTGTTAATTGAATTTTTATGGCTTTCTTGGTAAGTCGTACCAAGTGGTTCAAAAACCCTGAGGTGATGAATGTTTCGCTGCACTCACGTTTATAGGCAGCTTAACTCACCTTAATGTAATCAGGTCATAATTTAACACCCAAAAGCGCATGATTGGTATAAAAAGATTCAGAAATCTTTCATGAAATTATTTGAAGGTAAATTGTCTATTATAAAGTCAACTATAAACAGTATTTTGACTGAGAGCTTTGTAAATTGACTGATAAACAATGTATCAGATTCAACATTGGGAGATCATCACTTCCTTTAAGTCATCGCTGCTGGTGTTTAAACGTGATGCTTTGACCACGAAATGATATTTAATCACTCAAAGTTGATATATAAACCCCTTTCCGCATTAATTTTCGTATTCTGTATACGTATTTCGACATCTAAGTTGTCATCATCAACAGATAATTAAACATTTTTTTTTTTTAAATTAAAAATTGCTTTTATTCTCTCTTAATTGGAAGTTAAAAAAATACCTACTTATATATTGTAATTTGACTGTAGTATATATATATATATATATATATATATATTTCTTTATTCACGCAATTGACTACCAATAGAGCATAGGATATGTCATATATTTTAAAACTAATCACAATCAACACGACTGTACACAAAGAAATGTTAATTACATTTAACCTACATTTAAATTTAAAATATTTAAAATTCAGGATTGTCTTAGTACTAGTATTGGAGAACAATAAATGTCTAATTTTATTTTGAAATATTTGTCTTAGCATTTGTTTAAAGTTCACAGGAAGTCTATTATATACTCTGGTAGCCATATAATGAGGATATGGTTTTTTTTGCAAATTAAGTACGTGCTCTACTTCAGACGAAATTTCCCAAGCTATTAGACGATAAGACATGAGCGAATGAAAACGCGACAAGTAATAATAATTATCTGGTAATGTGACAAAACGAAGCAATACTTAGTTAACTGTATTTATAGCATAAACATGATTTTTCCAATTACATCTAGAGTCAACTATAAGTCCCAAAGGTTTGGTAGAATTCACTTGTCTTATACTATTGCCATTGACTTTAATACAATGGCAATAATTTCTTTCAGTGTGTGTTCTTTTAAACTCTATAAAAACAGTAATTTAATGTTAAAATTCAACTCATTTTATTTAAAACAAAAATTTACATTAATTAACTTTGTATTTGTGTTTGTATCAATAGAATCCAAATTCTTCGTACTAACAATAAATGATGTATTATCCGCGGACATTAGAGTCTCGGAAAATGAAAAGTCTTTAACATATAAAATATAAAGTAGAGGACCAAGAACACTACCCTGAGGAACGCCACGTTTTATTGGCAGATAATAAGATTGCGATTTATTAATCTCAGCATACTGTTTCCTGTTACTTAAATAATTCTCAAACCACTTGTACTCTTTAAAGCCATAGTTTTTTATATTTATTATTAATATTAACTTTTTCGTAAACGACAAAACTATATATATATATATATATATATATATATATATATATATACATATATATAATTATAATAAGCTTTATTTTACCATCAATTAAATTATAGTACAAATAAGGAGGTAACGTCATTGTCTATGATTTGGTAGGTGTATGTATGTACGTGTATATGTACTGTGTGTAAGCGTGGAGTAAACATACAGTTTAATATTTGATTAATTTAATCTTCTCTTGGAACTCCGTTATGTAGAATCCGTTCTGTAAAAGAAATGTTTTTATGTCATTTCTGAATTTCAAAATGGGTTTTTCAGTCCACGATAATGACAACCTGTTAAACATATCCAAATGTTTGTGTTGGGCAGCAGTAGTACGTAGCCTATGGTTGGGAAGAAGTACTTGTTGTCTGGATCTCAGTTGTATTGCTCTTCCCTCTCCTTTCCTTTTCTTGGCTGGTAGCTCCCGTTTAGCGCGCAGCAATTGCTTGTATATGTATGTGGAGGCCAACGTCATTATTTTATTTTTTATGAATATAGATCTACAATGTGTCGTTATATTAACTTGTTCTATTATTCGTAATGCTTTCTTTTGTAAACTAAAAATGTCATTTGCATGCACTGAATTGCCCCATAGTTGGACACTGAATGCCATCCGTGAGTGAAAAAGTGCGTGATAGGCTGTTTTTGCAGTTTCCTTAATTGTAATCTGATTCTCCGCACAGCATATATTGCACAAGAGAATTTTTTTGAGAGGGCGTCCACTTCATCCTTCCAGGTTAGTCTGGTATCTAAATTAATTCCCAATATTTTCACTGACCCTGCATTCGCGGGAGTTTCTTTCCTTTTGGAAGTGAATGCCAGTTTGACAGTTTTGGCTTCATTAAGGACCAGCCTGTTTGCTGAAAACCATGCCATGGCCTCCGACAGCGTTTCGTGAGCTCCTTCTCCAAGTTGCTGATCGCTTTTCCCTCTACATAGAAACGTTGTGTCATCGCCGTATTTCACAACCATTTGCGTGACATGTTGCGGAAGGTCATTGACGTACAGGCAAAACAGAAGAGGACCCAAAATAGATCCTTGAGCCACTCCATATCTGGTGGTCTTTAGTTCACTCGTTACGCCATTAAAGTGAACAACCTGCCCTCGCCCTTCAAAATAGGAACGCAACAACCCGGATACCTGACCACGAATGCCATAAGATTCCTACTTCCGCAAAAGCATGTCACTTTGGACACAGTCGAAGGCGCTAGAAAAGTCACACACCAACACCATGGCAACTTCCTCATCTTCAAAAGTATCCCAAATATAATTTGGTACGTAGACTTCCGCGGTCGTGGTCCATGCTATCTGCTTCTGGGTTTCCGGGCTGAACTACTGCACTGAAACTGAGTTTCAGTGCAGTAGTTCAGCCCTGAAGATGTCCCATACAAATGGGTACGAAACGTCGGCAGATATACTAGTGACGCGGTTCCAGCCCGGAAACCCAGAAGCAGATATCCCAAATATAATTTAATATGGCCAGCATGGCATCTATCGTCGATCTACCAGTACGAAAACCAAATTGATTCTCGGCCAGGACACTATTTTTTTCCAGAAATGCCACCAGTCACGACAGAAATGCTGCCTCCAGAAGCTTTGAAAGGACAGGAAAAACTGAAATGGGTCTGTAATTTCCAGGGTCCGTAGGGTCTCCGGCCTTATATATAGGTGCACATATATATATACATATACATATACAGTATGTAATTTCTTTACTTACAATTAAGAGAAAATAAAATATGATTTTTTTAACCAAATCAGACCGTGATGTTTCGGAAACTATGTATATATATACATATATATGTATGTATTTGCTGATCGATTACAAATTTACATCGACAAGGAGCGTTACGATTTCTTAAAAGCTTGTCCGCTCGTAAATTGACCCGAAGCTGGATGAATGGAGACCAGGGTAACAAATCCGACAGCTTTAGAAGATTGTGTCTATCGAAATTGGGAAAACAGGATCTAGTTGTGTTATGCAAATAGGAAAAATTACCAAGACGTTCTTCTTAGAAATTGGAAATATTTAATATACATCGACATCAGATACTGTACTTTGCCGTGCTCTTTTCTAAATAATTGTTTGACGTGTGTTTCAAATGCAATTAAAATCCAGAAAAATATTTTGTGATGCAGACATATTAAACTTCTAAATTTACATTATACAGGATATTCAGGTTTCGGACTCGAACCCTGTCTTTTGTACTGCTTTTTCTGTCGAAGTTTGTGTAATCTTCGAAGGGATACTCTCAAGGTTATTATTGCACAAGAAGTGTTTCGGTGCAACCTTACAATACAATTTACCATTTTAGTTTATTTTATAGTTGAGTAAGTTAAGAAGATAAATAGTATTATACCATTAAATTGGTATCATCTGTTAGTTTCTTTTTGTATTTAAATTCTCTAATAATTTATCAAATTATAAATAAAAGTATTAATCATTAATGTGATGGAATCCTAACTTTTGACAATTCGTTGTATTACAATAATAGTCAGGAAATAAAACACGATTCAATGTTGGTTAAATGTAGTTACCAGACCTTGAAGAACTAAGTAATGGCATCTATTTATACCATTATTTTGATTGCAAAAGAAGAAAAAACAAATAATACATCAAAGCTATTATCAACCAAGGTTAATTAATAGCTTGTGTATACAGGTACATTACAACAAATAAAACTTATTGACCAACGAAGGTTAAGTGTTTCCCATTACTATTAGAATCGCTTTGAAAAGTATTTATATTGTGTTCGTATCTTATGGTGTACTATTTTAGTAAATAATTTGCTTATTTTGAATGACATGGAAGTATTTATCTCCTAGATTGTTAAGTTTGTTCAGCGTATATTATAGTAGTCTTATAAATAGAATTAATTATTTATAATTTATGATTAAACGGTTTGTTACAAGAAGCCCGGGTCACTATCGCGATAGAAACAAAAAGTTCCACTGCAAATTATTTCAAAATCGTCGTTTTAATGTTATTCGTCAATGCATAATGTATCTCACAATAAAATATTTTGGTATTATCTTAGTATGTTGTGTATTATTTTGTGTGCTTGGATTTCGAAAGGATAATGTAAATTTTACTTCTTACTTTTACTTTTACGGCTTCATCATTACAGACAAGACTTGGGTTCTTCATCATTATACGCCCGAAACAAAATACCAGAAAAGGCAATAGCATATGTCTGTAAAAGATGTATAAAAATTATTTTAACTGTAGTCACTTTCTTGTTTTTTAATGCTGTACTCAAAAACGAAAACCGTTTTATTCTATTACGTACGGCTTTCTGACAAAAAAAACAAATGTATTTTAGGAAACGTAAGCCAAATATAAAAAAATTATATAATTTATATTTTATTTCACATTTTATTAAAATCATAAGTAACCAAACATTTTTAATAAAAACTATGCAAAATTTGTAAAACTGAATAATTTTCTTGTTTAATAGTGCTTGTAGTATCGTTTTTGCTTCCCACCAAAACTTCGTTTTGAACTTGTTCTGCTGTGGGATCACTGGAGATCGTCTCTCGTTTTCTCCACACCATGGAAATGGCAAAACGAAACGATTGCTTTTTACCTTGACTCCGCTGCCTCAATTCGTCAACACAAATTCAACATACTTTGTAGGGGTCTCAAGGTTCATCTTGATTGCTTAACTTCGTCTCAAAGTAAACGAGTCAAACTGTTTCAACGAAATCGGAAATATTTTTTTGTTGCTCTTTCACAACATATATATATATATATATATATATAATCAAAGCCCTAGTATTACCGTAAGGTGTTAAGGCGTAAAATAACCACTAACTACTAATCCTACAAATTATATACAAATTTAGTCCATTCTCGTTTGTTCCTCGCTGTCCTTTGTGCAGCTTGACAATTTAGCCCGCGTTCTGCCAGGGTATCCGTAACTGCGCTATCCCACGATCTTCTAGGTCTTCCTCTACTTCTTTTCCGGAAAGGTTTTGCTTGCCACACCGCCTTCACTTGTTGTTCATCTGCCATACGTATTAGGTGTCCAAACCACCTTAATTGGTTCCTGGCTATAGTTTTTTCCAAGGGTTCAATTTTCAGCTCCGCCCTAATCATTTCATTTCGTATTTTGTCTCTACGTGTAACTCCCAATACTCCTCTTAAATACTTCATCTCTACAGCTTGTAGTCTTCTCTTAATATCGGTCGTTAGTACCCAACTTTCACTTCCAAACGCCAACACCGGTCTAAACATAGTCTTATACACTATTAACTTGGTTTTCCTTGATACCTCCCTCTTATGTATAAATGTATGGCTTAGAGCGTAATACAGTTTAAGTGCACTATCGATCCTTCTATTTATTTCGACTTCGCTTCTCCCATCCTTGTGTATACTGACTCCCAGGTACTTGTATGTGACTACCTGTTTTATAAGCTCGTTTCCTATTCCTATTTCTATATTACTTTGATTCTTCTCTACAATCATCACTTTAGACTTATCCGCGTTCACCTTTTCACAACATAATTACCACAAATGTAGCAGAAACAATCGGGTGAAGTAACATGTTCTCTAGTAGTCTTGGTAAGTTATAATTTACGTTGTTGACTATGATTAACAACATAAAATATAAATCGAAACACTTGCACTTCAACAAAACTCAGAAAACACATGTGTACAGTTCAGAGTTAAGAGACACACTGTATGAGAAAAGCAAACAAAGGTTTGATAGCTACTCAGTGTGGCCACCCGACCAAATTAATATTTTCCACTTTTATCACAGAAGAGTAAAAGAATAACTCAATTAAATTGAAATGGTTAAATGGAAAAATAACCTACAATAAGAGAATTTATTAAGGCAGGGCCATAATAAAATAATTCCAATAAGATGCCAATTACGAAACAAGAAATAAATCTGTTAAAAATATGATAATTGTCTAATAAATACGGTTTTGAATCCCTGACAGAACGGAAGCAAAGCATGAGTGTTTTATGAAGAATTTAATTGCTGTACCAGAGTATTGACTGGCGTAAAGTTCGCAGTTCCGCGTTTGGACTACTGCCACTAGAAACGCCAAGAACCAATATACTTTTCAAAGCTCCATTAATGCATTCTGTTAGGAACTTCAACATTCTCCTTCAATGCACGGTTTAGAATTGTATGCATTTCAACACAAAAACTCAGTTGTGTGATTTTCACAAAATTTTGTGAAAATCACACAACGCCAAGAACCAATATGCTTTTCAAAGCTCCATTAATGCGTTCTGTTAGGAACTTCAACATTCTCCTTTAGTGCATGGTTTAGAATTGTATGCATTTCAACACAATATTGGTTCTTGGCGTCTCTAGTGTCAGTAATTCATCAAATCTCCATTCCAAACGCGGAACTGCGAACTTTATGCCAGTCAATACTCTGGTACAGCGATTCAATTCTTCATAAAAGCTGTAAAAATTCTGTTGTGTTTAATTTTGTTAAGGATTTTCATCAAGTAAAGCCCACATCGCTTAATTATGTATTCATTTCCTTTGCATAGTTTTATTTATAATATTGGTGTAACGTTTTCTTTTTTTATGCAGTTACCTCACCTAGAGTTTCTCTGTTGGGTAATTAATAAGTATTATTAATATTTCAGGTAAAAACGTCAATTGTAAATTATCATAAACATACCAAAGCAATTATTTGCAAACATTTTGATCATTTAATGGATTGTTATTCATTTCTATTTACCTGCTTTATTGAGACATACATTTTACTGCGCAAACTAGAGCCGCCATAACATAAACATATTTATAAAGTTTAATACTAATTTCCTAATACTTTAAACTAGCAAGTTAAACAATTTAAACCCCTTATTGAAACGTAATAAATTGAATGTACGGTCGTATAGACTTTTCAGACAAAGCAATCTATAACAGCGCATACGGAAGCAATACAAACGAAATCTCAATTTTTCTTTGAGACTGCCTTTACTAATGCCCGAACATTTCCTACACAAGATGCAATTAGAATCTGCCAAGGGAATAAACAACGCCATCTATAAATCATTGCTAACCTCACGCTTTAATTGATACGGCACCTTCACCTCTCTTCACACCAGATGCCAGAAAATGTCGAATAATGCGATCGCGTTGATTAATCGTTCAGAATGAGGAGACAAAGATTAAAAGTTGACGACGTAGAAGCGAAGGAAGAAATAAGAACAGAGGAGACGTCGTTTGTACATTGAGAATGTGTAAGTGGATCCAGAAATTTAATTGGAATTTGGTGTTGGCTTTCGACTATCTATACCATCGTTTATCAACAATCTTATTATCCGTTTATTGCTGTGGTGTAGTATAAATTGCGTGTGGATTTTGAGTTTAGATAATTCAAAAGAGAAGAATATTTAAAAACAGAAATTCGGTATTAAATAAAATTTGGTTTCGAACCTTTTTTTAGTCGGTGGGAATGAGATGAGTAAATGCATTTAATAGTGCCTAATATTACTTTAAAAGGGAGACATGAGGTTGACTAATTGTGTAAATAAAGTAATATTTTCTGTACCCAATGCACAGGACACTATAAGTCATTTGAATTAAACTACATACAAAGCGTACTAGGAAAGTTTTGCAAAATGACGCAACAATGAATCGTAGGAAGCTGCTTGTTGCTGCATCTTCAGATATGTTCATACGTGCATAGTAGCTGCCGCGCCATGATGATTGACTCAGTTATTCATTAGCAGTGAGAGTGTAAAGTGCTTGCGATGGCATCGCGGTCACAAAATGAAATAAGGGCAGTTTTGCGATATAATTTCGTATTTCGAAGAAATGACTCTTGCACTAGGTGATGTTTGTCCACATCGCACGACCATATTCAGGTGGTATAGAGAATTCCGAAGGGCAAATTTAACTGTGGAGGATGCTGAGAGGCCGGGAACGCCACGAACGTCAGTTACGGAGGAGAACGTTACTACTGTGAGGAAAATGCTTGGCAAGGACAACAAACAGAGGGTACTTCAGGCCTAAATGCACTAGCAATTTGTTCGATTCTGCATGATCATTTGCACGTGAAGAAACTTTGCTCTCTCTGGGTACTGCATCGACTGACTGAAGAGCAGATGACACGACGTGTGACTTGGTGCAGGAAGATGCTAAAAAGTTTAATAAGGAATAATCTCGGTATGTGAACATCATGACAGGTGACGAGGCTTGGCTGTACTATTACGATGTGCCGACCAAAGCAGTTCAAAACAAAGTTTGGGTCTTTGATGATGAGGACACACCCATAGTTGTCAGAAAATCCCGATCTGTAAAGACGGAAATGATAGCTGTATATTTCAAATCAAGTGGAATTGTGGAACGCGTCGTTTTGGACACATAGAAGACAGTCACAGCTAAGTGGTATACTGAACAGTGCCTGCCTAGTCATTGGATCTATGAAGAACTTGCGGCCAAAGTCAAGAATGGATACCTGGTGCCTCCATCACGATAATGCTCCAGCTTACCGTGCCAAAGCCTGCACTGAATATTTGACCACGACAGGATTGAAACTTCTCGAGCACCCTCCCTATAGTCCAGATCTTGCTCCCTGCGACTTTGCACTGTTCCCGCATGTGAAAATGAAGCTAAAAGGGAGGCGGTTTTCCAGTGATGAGGACGTTGTGCGGGCTTGGGACAACGAGTGTGCTTTACTCCCTAGTGAAACTTGGCAGAACTGGTTTGAAGATTGGTTTCGGAAGATGGAGAGGTGTACTGAGTGTAGAGGAAATTACTTTGAGAAAATTAATAAACAAAGGTGTAATGCAAAACTTTCCTAGTACCCTTTGTACAAGAAACGATCTTGTGTGAACCACTGTAAATGCAGCAAGAATTGGAAAGTTATCCAACTATAACTTCACCCCATTTTTTCTCAATTTTCAGAAATTATTTATGAAGAACTTTACTTTATAATTTAAAAAAACGCATCTCAAAAGTTAAATAAGTGTCGCTCGAGGAAGGAAATTTATTTCCCTTTGTTGAATATATTTTGTATATCTACTTTTATATAAAAAAATCACATCATTCCATCCGCGTTTCGTTGCGATAAGAAAAAACGTAACAAATAAACTTTAGCATTTCTGAAGTTGAGAAAACGTGAATTCAAACTCAATTTACTCAAATGTAACAAAATAAGTCTTTCTCCGCAAACGGTCGGATACACAACAGTCTCGCATATCATTTTGAAGATTTATTTCGATAATTATGTCGATTCTATACAGAACTGTTCATTTAAATAGTTAAACTAATTTTTAAGCACTTTTGGAAGAATATGTAAATAGATTGTTCACTGGAAAATAAGACGTATCCTAAACGATGAACGAAATATGAGCAAGACAGTATTATTACTTACTTTGAACGTCAAGTATATGAGAGTACGAGTGAATATACTTGGAGAAGATTAATACTATCTGAAAGTGAATTATGCACTCCTATCTAATATTTAATTCATTTCCTTTCAAGAGGAAGGATGGAATTTTTATCGGGAATTAAATCCGTGTATTCTCGCCGGTACAAACAGGGTCCACATTTTTTCGTTTTCCCAAGGTGTTGCTGGAGCGCTGTCTGCCTTTATTTAAAAAGCAAATGAGCAAAAAAGTTTCTAAAACGATCTCTCAGCTAATAATAGTGTTTAATAAAATATGTTTGGCATTTGTAATTTAAAAAGAAAACGTGAAAATTCCAGATTCTTCCTCATGTCTACTACTATTTCTAGATGTTTGAATTTTATTATTTATCGTTTGCACATTTTAATAGGTTATTTACATCTGTATTTAAGTAAGCTGGAATATGAAATAGCTGGAAGCGGACCTTTTTCATTGCAACGTTTCGACGACACCTTAATCACCCTTCTCAAACGAGCATCGAAGCTCGAATACTTTATGACCGAGTATACGGCTTATTATATATTTTGACTTTTCGCGTTACGCTTCAGCGAATCGTGCTTTTATAATAAGATTCTTACGATGGGAACGTAATTCTGCCTATAACTCAAATGTGTTGAGCGGCTACAGGTAGGCATTTTACGAGGAGTGTTTCCAATATTCTGGGAATTAGTGCTATAATTAAATAACGCAGAACTTATACGCAATATTATTGATGCCAGACAAGTCTTGACATGTTTATGCAACTATCTAGTGCAGCATTGTTCAGTCTGATTCAGGTATTCGACTGATGTAGACGCGTTTTAGTAGCACTGTTTTTGTAACCATGGTACACGCGGCAAAATCTCAAAGAGCGATAATTTTCTTTTTGTGGAAAGAAGATGTGAAAATGTCAGAAATTATTAGTCGTCTGCAAGGAGTATTTGGTGCATCTGCAAAATCCAAAAGTACTGTTTATTGGTGGATCGATCGTTTTAAAGCCGGTAGAACATCACTAGAAGACGATCCACGCAGTGGGCGGCCAAGCACGTCGGTAAATGAAAGAAACATTACTGCCGTCGAAAACCTACTGAAAGACACTAGTGTACACCTAGGGATAGGTACACGACAAGTTCATGACATCTTGCTTGATTGTTTAGGCGTTAGCAAAGTTTCGGCGCGCTGGGTGCCAAGGCTGTTGGGACCAGAACAGAAACTCAATAGGTCCGATACTTGTCGTCAACTTGAAGAGCTGTTAGCCTGTTATGGTGAAGAATTTTGGCAACGAATAATAACCACTGACGAAACGTGAAGTCAAAATCAAAAAGTCAATCCAAAGAATGGCGCAAACCTGAAGAAGGCCCTCCACTTAAGAAAAGGTTATGCTTACTGTATTCTGGGATTGCGAAGGGATTATTTTCATGGATTATCTGCCGAGAGAGGTACTACAATTAATGCAGAATATTATTAAAATTTATTATCCGGACCACTGCGACAGGCACTAGTCAAAAAATGGCCAGGAAAGTTGCATAAGCGTCCGTTATTGCAACAGGATAATGCAAGACCACACACCACACACCGCAAGAAAAACGAAGGATGTTTTGAACGATTTACGATGGGAATTGCTGCCGCACCCACCTTATTCCCCGGATCTTGCACCCAGTGATTACCATCTGTTCCCAGATTTGAAAAAACTCTCACGGCGTGTTCGATTTGAAAGTTTAACTGACGTAAAACGTGCCATAAATAGGTGGATCGACAAGACACCGAAAAACTTCTTTGAGGACGACTTAAAAAAATTAGTTTATCGTTGGGATAAATGTATTCAGTTAAATGGAGATTATATTGAAAAACGACATTGTAATATTGACGAAAATTGACAGAATCATGAAAATTATATGTAATTCCCAGAACTTTGGAAACATCCCTCATATGTTCAGATTGTGATCGGCATGTGAAAAGTAGTAAATAATGAAATTTCGCCGACTGTGTTTTACCAACAAAATACTTTACAATTTTAGAAAAACTATTTTTAACGCAACTTTTAAAACAAAAATTAATTGTTGCATCTATAAAAGCAATGGTATGTGCTAATTTTTTATTTTTTATTATTAGTTTGTTACTCTTTTCAATGTCATCCTTCTAATGAAGCACGACATTTGTAAGTTTCAAATCGCCCCTATACCTCGTATGTCGAACTAATTTTAGCGAAACATTTATTGATTATGTGTAGGTTTTCGTAGCAATTGTCCATAATAAAGAGATCTTTCTTGAATAGCTGTAATGTTTTATTTCCCTTCGACATTTCCCGAATTACTTAATCAATTTCTAAGGAGCTAACCGGCTGAAATCTTCGGAAAACTGATTGGATGATCAATAAGACCTCACTTATAAGATCTATCTACAAAGAAACATCTACGTGGGATGTCTTTTAAGTTTTGCATAGTAGGACATAGAGGGCGCCACTGATCAAATGTCAGTACTAAAACTTAATCTCCATCTTTAGTTAACCTAAATCCAAAGTTTTAGTGCAATACGTGTAGTGTTATAGCTAGAACAAACTGCCAAAGTTGACAAGTTAATTGTTAAATTTTGCATAAAGAATACTTTAAAAAAAAACTAAAAAGCAGCTAGTCTGAATTGGTGTCAAGAAATTCCAGCTAGTTTCAATGCCGGCAACTCTAAAAACGTGTACAATATTGTCAGGGGTGAAGAATCTCTCATACTAGCCAGAAAATAAACACTAGCCGTCCGTTTGAGTGTTCCAAGGTGAATAAAAGCCAACAAAAGTGATCCGTTCTCGAAAGGTCTCCGAAAAGACGGTGGCGATATTTTTCTCGAAAGTAGATCATGTAACTAGCAACAATTCCTATGCAAGATCAAAGAACTGTTAATGCTAATTGGTATACAATCATTTGTTTGCAGCAGGTCATCGCTGAGCTCCGAAAACTCAACCCCCCACAACGTATCATCCTCCACGAAGACAACGCAAGTTCGCACACACTACGCAATACAATTGAATTTTTAACACAACAAACCGTCGAATTGTTGGAACATCCTCCATGCAATCCGGATCTAAGCCCAAAGATTTTTTTACTTTTCCGAAAATCAAGAACGGAGTACATGGTCAACAGTCGATGCCATCAGAAATACAATTTTGACTGTATAAACAAACTAGTGGAACAACTGCTTCCAGAGTTGGTTCGAGGGAATGTAAAACTGCATTAACCTTCGTGGAGAATACTTCAAAAGGCAATGAAGTCTTTGAAAGCCATCTACTGTTTTATTCCAGATTTGTATGCATAACTTAAAAGACGACCCACGTAGTAATCTAACAGAGGATTTTGACGACTGGATTGTATATTATGTCATCGCCTTGAATACTACTGTGGGCAAAAAAAGAGTAAGACTTTTTAATTTAAATTTCGCGCGAAAACCCATTCGTCGAAATATTTTTTTTCTAGGTTGGTATGACTGTCAATGACATCTGTGTCAAATGTAACATCAAAATAATCATTAGTGTCTACTATACGCTTCTTTCTGAAGTACAAAAAAAACATTCGGCGATTTTTACAATAAGTGAAATTACTCAACAAAGAAGTTCCATTAAATTTTGTGTACGGATTCAAATTTCTGGTGCCGAAACGTTCAGAATGTTGCAAAAGGCCTTCGGTGATAATTGTTTGTCGCGAGCAAGTGTTTTTGATTGGTACAAATTATTCAAAGAGGGTCGAGAACGCGTTAATGACGAACCACGTCCAGGACGGCCATCAACATCAACTGATGGTCAACACGTCAATAGAATCAAGGAATTGGTGCTTGAGAATCGACGATTAACAGTCGGAGAACTTATTGGCATCATTGGAATATCGGACGGATCAGTGAAAACCATTTTGAAAGATCATTTGGGCCTAAGAAAAGTGAAAGCACGATTTGTTCCAAAATCATTCAATTTTTTTCACAACGGCGTCGCGTTGACGTCTGTGAAACAATGCTTTCCGACTATCAAGACAAAATGAAAGGCATCATAACTGGAGAGAAGACTTGGATCTACGCTTATGACCCGGAAACAGACGATCAATCGGCCGAATATCGTATCAAAGGTGAGCCGAAACCCAAAAAACACGTCAATGCAAGTCAAAAATCAAGGTTATGTTGACAGTTTTCTTCGATTATCGAGGTGTGGTGCACTCCGAATTCCTTCCGACCGGCCAAACTGTCAACAAAGAATACTATTTGAGTGTTATGCGTCGTTTGCGCAATGCTATCCCTAAAAAGAGGCTAGAATTATGGGCCGACAACTCTTGGTTTTTGCACCACGATAATGCACCGTCGAATACTGCATTAATTCTTCGCAAGTTTTTCGCCAAATTTTCAACAAATATCGTGCCGCAACCACCGTATTCGCCTGATTTAGCTCAGTGTGACTTCTGGCTATTCAGCAAACTCAAACGACCGCTCCGGGGAAACCGTTTTGAGTCAATTGAAGACATTAAACGTGAATCGCTAAGCGCATTGAAGGCTATTCCTGAAATTGACTTTAACAACTGTTTAGAGAATTGGAAGAAACGTTGGCACAAGAGTATTGGGGCCAGGAGGGATTACTTTGAGGAGGACGAAATAGATTTGGAAGAATAAATTAAGAATTTAAAAATTATGAACAAAGTCTGACTATTTTTTACCCACAGTAGTATATTGTCTTCATAAATGAAGAAATATAAAAATTCCTTGATAAAATTACGTAAGCCTTCACGGCTAATGTCACTTATAACGACACTGACCGTATTTATATTTCTTTATTTATGAAGAAAATGTATGATTCTATGCAGTATTTGACATTATAAAATCAAGAAATTAACATTTATTGATTGAACATTCATATTTCTTTCAATGCGGAATCCAATACAAATTGACCAAAACTATTTCTATACAAGTTGAAATACGTTTGTATCTATTTATTATCAATGACGTAAAATTTTCATTCGTGCATCTGAAAATATGAATATTTTATTAACTTTAGCACGTATATGGTAGATGTTTACAGTTGGCAGTGACATTTATGTAGATATTAGATCTATGCCTTGCGTCGTACCGCAAGTACCCATGTCAGGCTATTGAGTTACGGGTCGCGGATCAATTATAACAGTAAACCGAAGTAAATTTACACGCCTTTGCCGTTCATTGTATGTCGTACAATAGCCGTGACCTCAACCTAACAACATTGAAGCTAGTACGATTCAGAACCCGTTTGCAGTAGTCTTCGACTTGGCTTTCGTGTATAGAAATAAACGGGAATGGCTGGGCTTTGTGCAGAAGTCTCGTGAGTGTAATGAAAATAAATTCAATTGGTAGATAAATATTAAGTGTTTCAATGCATTTCAAGTAAAAGAACTTTGGAGATTGTTCATAAATTGTATTCGAATGCGGTGCTTAGGGGTGCGATTCCATTATGACATTTGTTCAGTAAAATAAACGAGCACACTTTGTGACATCTATTAATCCAATGTATATATGCATGGATAATAAACGCAGTTTTTATTAATAAAATATAAATTTTGAGGTATTGTCAAAATTCGAGGGAAATTATTTCTTATGTTATATAATTAGTTTATTAATAATACAGTGAAAGAACTGCAGTAAATATACGAGGATAGTTTGACAAGTAGTGAGAATGACACATAGGTGACACTCTGGTAAAACAAATGCACTGTAATTTAGGTTGGCTATTTATATGTTTACATTCGGATATTTATATAAATCGGTTGATTGGTTTATTTTTGACAGCTGATTGAAAAAGAAGCAACACGTCGTTTTGTTAAAATGGAAAAAGCAGAGTATCGTGCGGTGCTTAAATACTTCGTAATTAAGGGTATGAAAGCTACCGAAATAAAAGATGAGTTACGGGAAACATTAGGTGAATCTGCTCCATCATCCGCCACAATAAGTAGATGGGTAAATGAATTTAAACGTGGTAGAACAAGCTGTGTTGATGAAGCGCGCTCTGGAGCATCCAAAATCGTGACTTCTAAGGAAATGATTATAAAAGTCCATAATATTAACACGCAAGATCGACGACTCAAAGTAGTAAACATTTCAATAGAACGATGGGTGCTGCGATTGCTTACAGCTGATCAAAAGTTCACTCGTTTGCACATTTCCAATGAGTGTTTGGACCTTTATAAGCGGAATCCGGTTGATTTTTGTAGTCAATTTGATACTTGCGATGAAACTTGGATACACAACAGTACACCCGAAACTAAACAACAGTCGAAACAGTGGTTAGAACGTGGTTCTGCACCTCCAAAGAAAGCGAAAACCACTTTATCGGCAAACAAGGTGATGGCATCAATTTTTTGGGATTCAAAGGGCATTTTGCTCATTGATTACCTTCAGAAAGGTGCCACAATAAACGGACAATATTATGCAGAACTTCTACAAAAATTAAATGTTGAGATTCGTGCTAAACGGCCAGGAATGGCAAAGAAAAAGATTCTGTTTCACCAAGACAACGCTCCCTCGCATACCAGCACAGTTGCAATGTCAAAATCCACGAGTTGCATTTCCAATTAGTACCGCATGCGCCTTATTCGCCGGATCTAGCCCCTTCCGACTTCCACCTTTTTCCAAAATTGAAAACAGCACTAGGTGGAAAGAAATTTTCATCTAACGATGAGCTTATCATCTTCGTAAATTAATATTTTGTAAGCCTTCCGGAATCGCATTTTAGAGATGGCATAAGGGCATTGGAGCACCGTTGGAATAAATGTATTGCTCCATCAGGAGAATATATTGAAAAATAAAAATTATTTTGTATTTGAAAAATTCATTTTTCTTTCCCATTCTCACTACTTGTCAGACTACCCTCGTATGCCACCACTAAATTAAAAAAACATAGATTTTAAAGAAAATGAAATAAATTACGTTTCTATATATAACATTTTCTAAATATATTCATATTTTTCAACAGTGTTTTTAAAACTAGTAAATGAATATTCTATGATAAAAAAAATGCATAATACATTACAAATAATAGCAATATTTATTGACGCCCAACGCATAAATCTCTAGCCCAGGGCATAATTCAGAAATGCATAAGTGAAACACACAATATTAAATAAAAAGAAAAATAAAAGTTCTAATATATTAAGTCAAAGCAAATATTCACAATAACAATTATAACAATAATTAACACAATTGTAGCTATGATAACCAAAAAAAGTCATGAAGTCTGCGTCATAGGCGTGCGCTTTCTAGTGTATACAAAAAGGTTTACGATCAATGCAAAAATTAAAAAAAATTATAGCACAACTTCAATGTCGATCTCCGGTGAATACGTCGGCGTAAACAGCATCAGCATTATCATATAGATTAATGGGGATCTCCAAAAAGTATTTGTTGTCGGCGTCCAATTAACAAATGTAGAAAATCGTCGCGAGGTCATGAGTGGAATAATAAAATTTAATTGCAGAAAACCTGTCAGGACAGTCAACTTGACCACCAAATAATTTATGAAAAAAAACGTGCACTGTATTGGTTTTTTCAATCTGACAAAGCCTGAACTTTATGTTGTTTCAGTAAAAGAATATATTCATTTACACCAATAATAATTATAATTATCTTTATTGGTCCAACAGGGATTGCAACTTACAGGGCAGTAATGAGATATAATTGTTTAAAACATACTATAAAATATGCCTCCCCCAAAAAAAAAAACAAGAAAAAATAATTGAATGAATAGAATGATTGATGATGCGCAAGAACTTTTAGATCATTGAAGTCGCGATAAAGCATTATTTCTAGCTTTAATCATACGTACAATGTAATACGTGAGCCATGGAGGTTGAGATTTATAGGCAGAGATAATCTAATCGAATATGCTTATTAAATAAGTTATAAAACATGTGACAATTGGTAAATAGGTAATTTAATAATAGTGAAATGTCTAACAAAATCATTTAAATCTGCATATTGTACCTAAATAATAATATTATTTTATTCAGACGCGCGTTCTAATTTGAATATACCGCCATTATTTGGTACTCCCACTATGTATATTTAAATTTAAAACTTGAGAGAGTTCAGAAGCGATTACCTTATTTTTAAAATTAACGTTGAATGCCTTCTCGTGGAGTTGACTATGTAAGTTGATTTTAGTATCCAATTTTTAATAAAAATTGTCTATAATACAATTGATTTTTTTTTATCCCAGATAAACTTTCTTGATCCTTGAGTTCCAAGTTAATCGGATGACCTTTCTGGTTCCTACAGCAAGAACGAAAGTTTTATATAAAATACGTGGAAGGTCTTTTAAGTTTTGCATAATGGAACATAGAGGGCACCACTAATCAAATGTCAGTGCTAAACGTTAACCTTCATCTGATACGTAGACTACCGCGGTCGTGGTCCATACTATCTTTTTCTGGGTCATCTGTACAGTCCGGCCTTAAGTCCCAACGATTTCTTTACCTTTCTGAAAATCAAGAACGGACTGCGTGGGCAAAGGTTCCAGTCATCAGAAGGAGCAGTCGATGTCTTCAAAAACACAATTTTGACTGCACCAACAAAAGAGTGGAACAACTGCTTCCAGAGTTGATTTGAGCGCATGTAAAAGTGCATTACTCTTCGGAAAGAATATTTTGAAAAACAATGAAGTCTTTAAAAGCTATCTACCAGTATGCCAGATTTATATGCAAAATATAAAAGACAACTTATAAATATAAGTTGGAATGCTAATGCCTTTTTTGGAAATCCATTCCATTAGCTTTGGTTTTAATAAGTAGTTAATTTAAACTTGATTTTTACTGACTTCATTAATTTAGACTTAATTTAATTTTTCTGTTTTATATGGCACCTTTGTAAATACTTATGTTTTGTTTGTATTTTTTTGCGTTGTATTTTTGTAATTTTTTTTATAATCATTGTATTATAAATCTCTTCCTTAACCAAATATACAAGAAGAGCATGGAGCAGCAGTTGCTAAACGTGAATTAATACCATCAGAATATCAGCCATATCCACATGAAGGATTTGGTGTAGATGAATATCTTATATTACCAAAGATACGTGCAGGTGTTAAAAAACCCTTCTATCCATGGGACGATCAAATAATGTAGAGAAATTTTGCAGAACCAATCCATGCTGAGGCTGTATGATTTGTCAAGATCATTACGATGTTACCACAAAACATCGTATACCAAGTTGTATGCAATGTTTGGTACTTGGCCCTTTATTTTTATTTGGAGACTTGTAGAATGTTCATCGGTCAATTACCAACGTAATGTTCACAAGGAAAAACAGATTATATTTTTGACCAAACGAATAAAGATATAAAAATTATTAGCGAAAATATTTATTGAATGCGTAAAAAGGTTATTAAATTATTAAATATTAAAATTCAAATATAACACTTATTTTTCAAATAAGCTTTTAAATTAATTCTGTGTATAAATGGCTGGATTGTTGTTTTAATTTCGATAAAATTTTTAAAAGATGCAACTCCTTAAAAAGTACCATCCTTTTTTTCAGAAAACCTGATTGCACAGCAGTTTTCATTTAGTAACGTACGAGTATAGAATTTGCTGAAATATTGAAACAAAAATAATTAAATAAAGCACGCCCAACCCCACAATCGAATTCTTAATCAAAATAACTTTTTCATTTATAAAATTAAAGATATGCACTTACATGAAAAGACACCATTAGGATAATGGAAATGTCAAATTACAATTTCATTCCTCTAACATCGCAACAAAGTTGACAAGCGTTGCATCACATCAAAAACACATAGTGTATGAATTTCTCCT
This sequence comes from Dermolepida albohirtum, assembly GCA_031893035.1. Classification (NCBI taxonomy): domain Eukaryota; kingdom Metazoa; phylum Arthropoda; class Insecta; order Coleoptera; family Scarabaeidae; genus Dermolepida; species Dermolepida albohirtum. Next base: position 51,513 of record JAVIWB010001168.1, on the reverse strand, counting down.
TTATGCAGAGCCTCATTCTTCATAAATGTCATCGTAGATCTTTACAGTCAGACATGAGTACACACAGCTAACATTCAAAGCGTCTAAAGTCGTTAAATACAATAGCAAACATAAGTGCAAAGTTTACCATTTCTTGTTCTGTCATTAATATGAATTCTGAGACGCGCGAAACGAGGAAAAATATGGAGGCAGTTATTAGATAGTTACGCAATAGAGAAAATGAAATGTGAAGAATATGTCTTTATTAGAAGGTGATTTGAAACTACCATAGTATCGTATTCGTTTCTGTCTTTATAATTGCAACTTTAATAGAAGATTATGTAACGTATGTACAATTAGAATAATTATTTTGAGTTGTAAAAAATTTTGACCAGCTACGTTTGAATTTCATTTGTAAGGGAAGTGTGTTTTTAGAAGATTACGAACATTTTATATTTTATTTTCAATTTTAAGTTGCTTAAAAACAGTATGTGTCCATATAATTATGCGCTTTCACGACATGAAACTGAAAAATTTCATTTTCTTACCACTTTTTGTATACACTTTTCATTTAATATCTGCTTCCATAATACACCTTACGACATGTTAGTAGACTCGAATATCACTGTTCTCTGTGGTAGAATCATATGACAGATGCTCAGCAAGCATGAGATTGTGAGTTGGCAAAATTTTTGCAACGTATATACGATGTAAAAAGCTGAACAAGAGACACAAGACGTTTAGTGTGGACTGAAATGCGGTTATAAAGCATTTGTACAAGTATCTTTGCAAAATTTGGGAGAATCACAATCGGTCGAGTTATTCAAACTTGAGGTATTGCCTTCATTAATTTGAGCGAGGAAATCAAGCAAAAACGGGCGCATTTGGCTAAAAAGAAAGTGTTGTTTCATCAAGACAATGCACCAGCTCACAAATCCGTTATTAAAATGGCCAAAATTAATAAATTAAAGTTTGAATTGCTTCCTCATGCACTCTATTCGCCATATTTAGCCCCCTCGGATTATTTTCTGTTCCCAAACTTGAAAAAATGGCTCAGTGATCAAAGATTTTCCAACGATGAAGAAGAGATGTCGGCAGTTAATGGCTATTTTGAGAAGCAAGACAATTCTTATATAAAAAGGGTATCAAACTTATTGAACATCGCTGGGAAAAGTGTATAAAGCTGAAAGGAGATTATGTTGAAAAATAAATATATTTCCAAAATGTTTGTGTTTCGTTTGTTTGGTCGGGTACTTCTGAGACCACCCTCGTACGTGTTACACATAGGCAATGATTCTCCGGCTGCTGCTGGTTTGTAAAAAGGTGTCCCTTTTGCACTACAAATTGCCAGTACGTCGTATTCTTCCCGCGCTGAAACGTGACGATGACAATATTGCTAATATGAAAATGTAATATAGAAATACAAAGCGTTTTGTTAATAGCTGCTTTGTGGTTGTCGAAGAATGTTGTGTTTGTGATCGAGTCACTATATACTGAAGTAGTCGATAAGTTTGTTAGTTTATTCTCCATTACCTGTTGTATACATACTTGTTTCTATATTAATTATATTGGCTTCTGCAAAAATAGGTTATGTTAATCGTTTTCAGTTGGATGACCAAAGACCACATAACTAAGAAGCATTTTTGCATGTAGGCACCCGTAACATTAAGGCATTTCAGACATAAGATTTAACGCTGTCTTTCTAAGGAGTCTGGAAAATAGATTGGGTTACGCTTACGAGGTGCCAGCTTACTATTATGGAACACTAGAAGAATTCGGTGTTGACTACACAGGAAACTGTGTTACTGTTTCAGGTTTATCGGCGTAGACTTGCGACTTTACATATCCCCAGAGAAAATAATCTCGAATCGCACGAACGAGGTGGCCAGTTAACAGGTCCATTTCGTGAACTTAATCGTTAGTCAAATGTTTCTTTCAGTAAATTATTGTCTTGTGGCGCCGTCCCGCTGAAACCACATGTCTGCAACATTAATGTCTTGCAATCGAGACACGAAAAAGTTAGTAATCATGTCTCCGTACGGCTCACCGTTGACTGTAACGTTCTGACCATCATCATTTTTGAAGACATATTGATCAATGATTCCATTGGCCCATAAAGCGCACCAAACGGTGACTTTTTCTGGATGTAATGACGTTTCGACAATGGCTTGTGTATTATCATCATTCAAATGTGACATTTCTACTTATTGACATAGCCATTTAACCAAAAGTGTGCTTCGTCACTAAACTTTCAAATGAAGTTGTGGATCAATAGCAATGTTTCCTTCGGTCCTTCCACCAAACGTACAGCGCGAACGATGATTATGTGGCTTCAATTCCTGTACAAGCTGAATCTTGTAAACACGTAAACCAAGATCTTTACGCAAAATTTTCCATAAAGTGGATGGAAACAAGCTTAATTGTTGCGCACGATGACGAATTAACGCATTTGGATCATCATCAACACTACACTGCACGCCAATATTCTCTTAACGTATGATGTCTTACCGGATGCGCATTATCGTTTAAAATAAACGTATTGCGAAAATAATCCGTAGTTTCTCGGATTAATCGCTCAGATAGACGATTATGGACACCATAAAATGGACGTAATGCCTAATGTGTCTCTCGAATTGAACCACGTTTTTCGAAGTAAATTTAAACAATTTGCAAACATTTCTCCATCACAAGCCTATTCATGATGAATTGCCAAACCAAACTGACTCCAAAACAATCGAGAACTGTCAAATCGGTTGGCACAGAAAACAGTATAGCCAATTTAAAGTTCTTCGCCTCCAAAAAAACACTATAAAAAAATATTATTTACAATTGGAAAAATACAAATGTAAATAGCATTGCAGGTTAAGGAAAATAAATAGCTTGCAAAAAGGTGGCCCATTCCTCGAAATATAGTTAATATAAATTAAATATCAGGTTGTTACAAATGTAATGTCCGTTTTTTCCTTCAGTCTGAACTGAATCGCACCTGTGTAAAGACGTGTATGTTTTTGGTGAAAATTATTATTGTATTTGTAGAAAAGGGTATTTATTTCTTGGAAAGATTAATACACCTGTCCTTGTCTCGCCTATGGAAATGCTGTCAGCAAGAGATATTCGGGCAATTTACCTCTTTCAATTTAAAAAGGGATTAAATGCAGCTGCAGCAACGCGAGAAATTAAACAGGCGCTCGGTGAAACCACGTGCAATGAACGCACATTACGGCGATGGTTGGAAAATGAGCCTCGCGGATATGCGCGTAGCACCGTTAATGACGACGAGCTGCGTGTAGAAGTTGAAAGTAATCCGTCGACAACAGTGCGTAGCCTTACAGAAACATTTCAAGTGTCCATTGCCACCATTAGTCGTCACTTTTCTTCGATTGGCAATGTGAAGAAACTCGATCGATGGGTGCCGCACCAATTAACGGAAGCCAATAAGCTCCGTCGATTAGAGGTGGCTACCTCTTTGGGTAATCGACAGAAAGTTGAACCGTTTCTTCATCGAATGGTAACGTGTGACGAAAAGTTGATACTTTATGATAATCGGAGACGGTCAGGACAATGGTTAGATCGAGGTGAAGCACCAAGACAGCATGCACGAGCATCACTTCACCCGCGAAAGATTATGGTGACTGTATGGTGGACCAGTAAGGGTATTATTCACTATTCATTTTCGCAACCTGGTGAAACCATCACGGCAGCGTCCTATTGTTCCGAACTGGAAACTATGCAGGGCAAATTAAGCCGCTTGCAGCCCTCGCTAGTCAATAGACATGGACCCGTACTTCTTCATGATAATGCAAGACCTCATGTTGCACGACAGACAGTCCAAAAACTTTCGGAATTTGGTTACGAATTTCTCCCTCACCCACCTTATTCACCTGACCTTTCACCAACTGATTTTCATTTTTTCCGAAGTCTAGACAATCACTTAAAAAATAGGGACTTCCATGACCGGGAGTCGGTAGTAGCAGTGTTTGAGCAATATGTGAACCGTCAAAACCTAGATTTCTTTTCCAAGGGAATTTTTCAGCTTCCAGGCCGTCGGCGACAAACTATTGATGTAAATGGAGACTATTTTGCGGAATAAATATTTATATTTTTTTAAATTTAGACTTTTTTATTCCTTACAAAATCGGACATTTCATATGTAACAACCTGATATTATATTATCCCAACGGTCGAAACTTCCAATAAAAAGGAGTGAAGATTGTATTTGGAACAAAACTACTAACATATTAAAAAAGAATGCGCTAATACTATTCATTACGTCAATTTTACTCAAGTTAATGCAAAAATAAAATCATCAAATATTCGAAAGGTATTCGCCATCGTGGAGGATGTTAGAACAAACGCATGTGTGTTCCAATGATATTTAAACATTGCATATTTCAAATTAAGCGTCCCATTTAACATATCGCACTCAATACACATTTCTAATATTAACGCAATACGCAATTCCGGCTGAAACAATTAATTTAACTTTACAAAAGTAAACCCATTTAATCGCGCTGCTGAAAAACACAAATAGGTTTTGCAATAATCACAAAACATTTCGATTTTAAATTAAACGATTTGTTCGAAAAGCACGGCATCAAATTAAACGTCTATTCGGTACATTCGATTTCGAATCTATATGTGTACGGATGTATGCGACAAATAAACGCGCGAATGAAAATAAAAACTCTTACAACCCTGATTAGTCTCCAGTACAAATAAAACGTAATTCAAACCGGCACATTTGTTTGCGAAGCGTGTCAATTACAAACGAGTTGCCACTAATTATTATGTCCGTTGTATTGGTATGTGAGAAAAATTGAAACGGGGATAACAATCGTTACGATATAGCATAAAATGTACTGGCGTTGCTAATGAATTCGGAGTTTGTACACGGAAAATGGCTATAATGAACGCGCGACATTTATTATTAGTACTGTGTTATCAGAAAATGCAATGACAGTCCGGCCTTTTATAACAAATGATAGAACAGGTCGTATGTTAGGTACATTAATAACGCGACTTTGTCGAGGGTGTAGTATATAAAAGCGTTTAAACGCGTTTGATTTTATGTTTCGAAAAAGAAATTACATTTTGCATCCACCGGAAATATTTTTAATCAATTTACGAATGTCAGTAGCGAAATAAAATTTAAAATATTTAATATCATATGTGTGTATGTCATATTCGAAAATATTTTACATAAAATTTGTTAGGGAGTGGGCCATTTCCAGCACACGTGTATGCCTATGAGTGACAGTGATAAAGTATGCATTTGAAAATATATTTGTTTGGAAATATTTTTGATGATAAACAAAATGTATGTATGTAAATTTAATATAAAAGTAATGATATAGCTACATACACTCTGTCAAATACGCTATATACACTGTATTGCATCTCCAATATTTAACATAGAGGTTTCAGGATAACAAATGTACGAGGGTAGTCCCATAAGTACCCGGCCTGGCCTAGATATGGCGGTAGTCATTTGAAAAATATCATTGTATTAGAAAGTACACAATCTATATGTTTCAAGTTTGAAGACGCCACGTTGTTTAGTATTTGTTTGGCAGCCATCAATAGCAAACGTTTTCAGGGAATTTGTAAAAATGGAGAAAATTGCTCATCGTTACGTGATACAATACTTTTATTTAAAGCCTCAGCCCAACCGATATAAAAACTGAACTGGATTCTACTCTAGGTGAGTCTGCTTCTTCGTTTACAACAGTAAAATATTGGGTAGCAGAATTTAAACGAGGCTATACAAGCTGTCAAGATAAGCATCATAGTGGTCAACTAAATTAGGTGACGACTCCAGAAATGGTGAAGAAAATTCACAAAGCGGTACTTGATAATCGTCGAGTGAAAGTACGCGAGCTAGCAGACATAGTAGGCATTTCAAAAAGTGCTGTACATCGCATATTATCTGAAAACTTGGACATAAGAAAGCTGTGTGCAAGGTGGGTGCCATGTTTGCTCACGCTCGAGCAAAAACGGTGTCGTGAAGAAGTTCCAATTGAGTGTTTAGCGAAGTTCCACAGCTACAAAGCAGAATTTTTGCGCTGTTTCATAACCATGGATGAAATATGAGCCCATCACTTCCCACCCAAAACAAAAGAACAATCAAAACAATGGACTCAAAAGGGAAAACCGGCTCCAAAGAAGGCGAAGACCGTTTAATCTGCAGGCAAGGTCATGGCATAGGTTTTTTGGGATGTGCGTGGAATAATTTTCATTGACTATCTTGAAAAAGCAAAAACTATCGACGACGAGTATTATGCCAACTTATTGCAACATTTGAGAGAAGAAATCAAGCAAAAATGGCCGCATTTGGCTAAGTAAAAAGTGTTGTTTCATCAAGACAATGCACCAGCTTACAAATTCGTTATTGCAATGGCCGAAATTAATGAATTAAAGTTTGAAATGCTACCTCATGCACCCTATTCGCCAGATTTAGCCCACTCGGATTATTTTCTGTTTCCAAACCTGAAAAAATGGCTCAGTTGTCAAACATTTTCCAACGATGAACAAGTGATGTCGGCAGTTAATAGTTATTTTGAGGGGCAAGACAGTTCTTATTATAAAAAAGGTAACGACCTTATTGAACATCGCTGGGAAAAGTGTATAGAGCTGAAAGGAGATTATGTTGAAAAATAAATATATTTCTTTACAAAATTTTTGTGTTTTCTTTGTTGGACCGGGTACTTCTGGGACCACCCTCGTATTAAGTTCTAACTACAATCAGGGAGTTCACTATTCAGAGAATATTAAGACATTAATCGAGAAAGGTAAATAAAACTCCTTTCCACAATGTTCATGTTCTGCACACGCATTTCAACAACTAAGTTGTCGTCATCAGCAGATAATTAATAACAGTGTCGTAAAAATTGCACAGAAATAAATCCGTACCAGACACCCACCGTCAAAGGCAAACACACTGTAGAATCGTTTCACATAATTTAAAAAGTATTCTATTCTTAAAACTGACCACTTATTTTAAAGTATATCCCCAGTTACACGTGCGAACACTTTGAAATGTGGTAACTCCACAATTTCTGATATAACTCGACTGTCTTTCGCATTTCCTAAGAGAAATTTGATGGAGTTGCTGGACCGAAATGTAACTTGATAACCGCGCTCTTTAAAAATCCTATTTAAATTTTTCCTCATTGAGGCATTGAGGTGACAGACATGTGGTATCCCTGATTGTCCTTTTTAAGTTAGCTTTCCTAATTAATCTATTGATTATTTCCGAATCAAAACCACTGTATCGCGCGAAGTTTTAATAAAATTGAATTATCTTTCGTATATCACATTTGTTAGTGGAAAACTAAGCAAAGAATTAATAAAAAAATTGAATGAAACCATCTTCCGTTGCATGCTATGACTTGAATCCGCCATGGTAAATCTATTAACATTAGTTTCTTTTCCGAAAATATCAATTTCTATTTTATAATTATTTCTAATTACTAGAGTACCTAGGAAAGGTAATGTGTCATTCTTTTTTTTCCACCGTAAATTTAATCGTCGGGAATTTTGAATTTAATTGCATATTATATGCAATTGATGTGATTCAAATAAAATAAAGCTTAAAGTTGACAAATGCCGAATAGTTACGTATTCTAAATGCAATGACCCAATTATATGTAATTATTCAGTGGGTCGAACCTAATTGATTAGACAAGCTGATGTTAAATATTTAGTTCTTTTCGTTACTCACTTAAGCCTTTCCAATCATAGTCACTACATGTACATTTCATCTTCGCGTACTCGTAGCTTCATTATTCGTTCCTGTGGACATTTCTCGAATCTATATACGTTAAGGCTACTGTATTACACCTTCGTACGTTCTAAATTTGAATACGCTGCCTTTGTTTGCTTCCTCATTACGTGTATATGTATGTATTTGGAAATTGAAGGGGTGTAGAAGAGATTTTTAAAATATCTTGCGTTTAAATTTAATGGCAAATATCCATCTCTTGGTACACATTACGTGAGTTTATTTCGTGCGTATGACTTTCAATAGCTTTCAACTAAACGTCGCTTAGTGATAAATTTTTAATCAAGTTAGTTAATAATGTAATAGCTTCTTCTTCCATCTTGTCACAGGTTAACTTTTTTGCTACTTCTTTAACCTTTCTGTCCCTCTCCTTAGTAATATAATCATTTCTATTTTATGTTTTGAAGTGGATGGTTTTATGTTGATCTTTTAGAAATCTTATTGTTAATTTAACTTCATAAATTATTGACATTTGCTTATTAGAGTATAAACATAGTATTCCCATCTCTCGCGTGAACGTAAGTAAACAATTTTGTGTAAACAATCTAATATTCATTAGGATCGTACCGGTAGTTCTAATTGGAGAATTTTTCTTCGTTAGTTTTTTTTTATGTATTTTCTTTCCCATTGCCGCCGTGTGCTGGCTATTCGAACGAATCAAGAACTCGCCGGGTTCGTATAAAAGTGTCACCCCTAATCGGATTCGGCAATTAAACAGGTGATTTATCCCGGTGCCCGATTATTCCCCATTGTTTTAATAGAGGGGGAGAGAGCTGAATTATCGTCGTCGTCGCTGGTGCCTCCCTCCACCGTTTGAAGTTTGTTTCTCTGTCTGACCTGCGAGGCGAACGCCCCCTTTCGTGTTGAATATTTATGACGCGCGTCGCCTTCGCGATCATTAGTATTCAGAAGTCCCGTTCCCAAATGCGGAATTTGAACTATTATTGTAACGATATAATACCCAAAAGGTTTTCCGTTGTTAACTAGCACGTAAATGAGGAAACTAGATGCCTAGGCGTTCAAAACATATAATATATATATCGTATATAGATAATGCTGTATTGATTACAAATAAATTAATTAACTTTCACTAATTAATTATTTTGTTTAATGTGTTTGGTTGACAACAACCAACTTTTCCTGTATTCTACTAGGAAACCTTTCAGAAACTTTCCTCCAATCATTAAATTACGTTTGGATAACCCAATCAGTTATGCAGATAATGTATTCTCTTTAAAGCATATAATTGAATAGAAAACAGCAATGGACTAAGAAATACATACAACATTTGTCGACCTTCAGAAAGTATGCGACACCATTCCAATAAGTAAGTTATGATGAGTACTACAGAAACCCTATACAAGTCACACGCTCATTAAGGCCCTCCAAAATCTATACGAAGGCTTTAGATTGAGAATAAGAAGCCATTGCGTTTTATCATCAGAATCCTCAGTAACGAAGGGATTACGCCAAGGATGCTGTATCTCCGCAACGCTGTTTCAGGATATACATGCATCAGGTGCCGCAAAAGTGTTCATTGTGCTGGGTGAAATTCTAATTTTTGCAAATGGTGTCTTACGTCATCGTGATTTTAACATTTGTGAAGTAAACAGAAGCACAAGCCACGAAAATAAACCATCGCTGTATCCCACATGAAACCGGAATAATTGTGTGAATGTTTTTGACAAATAATCGATCAGTGAGTAGACCAAGGATGACCACTAGATAAGAAGATTTGCGGCTGGAACTGTTACCTAAATGGAATCGATGGTTAACAGCTCCACAGCTTCACTCGGAATTAAATAAAAATCGTGAAAATCCGTGTCGCTGACTACTATAAAAAGACTTTGGGACTAAAAGGTCGATTTGCTGTTCGTAAACATTGCTACCATCACAAAATTGTAAAAAATGATTACAATGGGCCAAGCACCAATATTGAGATGTGAAAATGTGGAAATGTGGAAACGGGTGCTGTGGACGGACGGATCCAAGTTCCAAGTGTTTGGAATTAATCGGCGCGTTTTTGTTCACAGAAGAGTTGGTGAGAAAGGAAGATACTAGAATGTGTTGTGCCAACAGTTAAACACGGTGGATGTTCAGTTCTTGTTTGGGTATCATTTTCTTTTAATGGTGTTGCAGATTTGCATAGAATTGATGAAATTTTAAGAAAACAAGAATATTTTAAAGTTTTAAAGGAACTCTGTTCGGAATTAAATTGATAGGCGAAAGTTATTATTTCACAACAAGATAATGACCCCAAATATAGTGATGAACTTTGTAAGGACCATGTGAAATAAAAAGAAGGATTCACAGGTCGGTTCAAACAATTGAATATTTGACCGGGCAAAAGATTGAATTAATGAGCCATTCGCCGTACAGCCTTGATCTAGCACCCTGCGATTTCTTTTTGTTCCCACACGTGAAGAATAAACTTCCTGGTCAACGGTTTTGTACGCCGAAAGAGGCAGTTGAGGCATTCAAAACTCAAAAAAAAAAAATTTTGAAGATTTCGGATTGGTTTAGACGAATGCAAAAGTGCATTGATTTTCAAGGAGAATATTTTGAACAGCAATAAAACTATTTTCGATAATAAAAATTTTTTTTTGTTTGTTATTTCCGAAATATAAACGGCTACCCTCGTATGTAATGACTTGAAAAAAACCAAAACTGTTTCATTTATTTTATGTTAAATTAGATCTCACTAGACATTATTTATCTGTTTTCTAATTGTGTAATCATAAACAAAGAAATTGTTGATTTGGAAGGCTTTAAACTGGTCTGAAATATAATAAATTCGAATGGCAGCATCTCCGACCAGGTTATACACGCAAATCCAAATATGTAAATATGATCTTGATTAGTGAGTCAATTTCACAGCTAATATACATGATATTAGCATTTAGTCACGTGATTTACGGATCATCTACTTAATACGTGTCAGCTGTCGCACGCATAATTTCTAGCCAAGCATCATCGCTAATGTACATACCAACGTGGCATCCGCCTATCTCCCTCCGAATAAATTTTAACCGAAGTTAGGAGGCGAGCTTCCGTTATAGGTATAGGAAACTTTGGCGTCGAAAAACATGCACGTCCGCCAAATGTCAAAACGATATTAAAATTGATATCATTCACATCTCGCGAAGGCACAACCACCAGGAACTTCCCCGGCGTCCTTTATATATTTTTTTTCACCCGTACTCCTAACCCTACGTTCAATTTCGAAAGTTTTATTGACAAAGTTTTTAATTCCGTAAACGTACTCTAGCTGTCTGATTTCTGTCGCTCGGCAATGTTCGCGTAAAAATGATGGGTTGAAGGTAAAGAAATACGAAAACTAGGGCCGATATCTCTTCCAATTCAAACAGTTTTTGCTTTATTTATGTTGCCAATATTCATTAATATTTAAAAGCATAAGTTTTAAATAAATCTAGTCAACACTATCTGCATAATCTTAGTTTAATATTTTAAGAAAATGTTTTCTTCACGTACAGTTGTAATGAGATGATATCGAGGAAGATAACTTAATACTTTCGCCTCTGTTATTAGAACTGTTAACTTTAGAGTGAAACATAAACTTATACACAGCTTATTTATTTTTAATTATTTTTTAAAAGTAAATAGCAAGTAGTAATTCATAAAACGTAGTTTTTCTTTAAGTGGGAAAAATGCCTAACACACTCAGGGAAGGGACTAAGTTCCCGGTTGTGTGGGACTTGCAACCACTAAAAGCCCTACTTTAGAAAGGTGAAGATTCTATTCCGGAACCGTTATTTGCTTTACTTCAGGATGGCATCTTAATATTAACCTTAATTGACTACCGTACATAACGTAGTAATAATAATAATAGTTATTATTAAGTTATTATTAAGTCCAATTGATGGCTTTTCATAGGACTTTAGAGTAACAAAAGAAGCAACTCACTGCAACCAAAATAAAGAAAATAACTAAATAAAAGTAATGTTACAAAATAAAGTAAAATATAACTGAAATAATCAATAAGAGTAGACAAAAATATCATAGGTACACTACACATATTGCGTCAACGATTAGAAATGAAATGCATTCAGAATATGGAAAATAATAAAATATGTTTTGGAGTTTGGTGAAACAGACATAGTATTGGATAAATAATAAAATTCTGAGGAAGGCAATATATATATATTGTCGAAACGTAAATAAATGAAATAATTTCTCAATCAACACTGCCGCAAAAAAACACAAAAGAAATTATATTAATAATTATAAAAGGCAAAAAGGGAAAAAGGAACATACTAATGTATGTGTGTATATATATTCGAACGAAGATTCTCGCGGTTGTAAGTATGGGTAATATTAGATTCTCGGGCTCTCCGCGATGTTGGACAGATATTCTCGAAAGAATTGGCGTCTCGACTATTCGAATCCATCTCAGTTATCTTCTACAGGAGACGTTTCGTAGTGCAGCGAAGTTTCAAGTTGACGCTTCACTACGAAACAACTCCTGAAGAAGATGATTGAGATGTCATCGAAACGCCGAGACGGCGATTCTTTCGAGAATTTCTGTACAAGATCACGGAGAGCCCGAGAATCTAATATTACCTATACCATACATATATAGATACATCATCCAGTCTTCGCTCAGCACTCATACACATCACGGTCACAGGTGATCTCATCAATTTTGTTCTAGCTCTTGGTGTTAGAAAAATGACGTTGAGTCTACTAGCTAATCGTGGCACATAAAATTATAATTTAAATAATAAATATTCAAAATCAACTTTGTTATGAAGCATACTACGCAAGAACAACATCTCGCTGGTATAGCAGCGAAGTAAATTCATTTCTCCGGAGTAATTCCACGTGATTTATTCCAGTACCGGAATAAACTCCATCAATTTTAAATGATAGAAATTTTAAAAACTTTCGTTGAATTCTTTCAAAACACATTCTGTTCCCAATATACATGATATACCATATAATGCATGCACATTCCATTCTGCTAACTGCAAAGGTAAAATACTAAGACTTTAAAACGTCTATATTCGTAGCAAAAAATTCTAATAAACAAACCCAAAGATGTGCAACCAAAAGCGGCTAGTGATTTAATATGTTTGCTGAAAGTAAATACTGTACCAAACTGAACACCTAGATAAGCAACAGTATCTTTAGTATCTGCTTCTGGGCTTCCGGGCTGGAGCCCCAGAAGCAGATAGCATGGACCACGACCGCGGAAGTCTACATACCAGTATCTTTAGTAATTCGATAGTGGTTATTTATTTTGTACTGCGTAGATATAAGCGACTGGGAACGGCAGTAAGTAACAGAGCAACATTTAGACACGTTAGTATTTAATTTGGAAGTAGTGCACCAACCAAACAAAACATTCAGGTTACATTGTTAGTCTGCAGCATCATCAGCACTACTGATTTCAAAATATAGATTTTAGATTAAAATTACCAGCAGATACTTCTTGATTCTTCGTTGGCAGTAACATTCTTGTAAAATACAGTTATATCATAATGCAGTACATTTGACACTTGTAATATTTAAAAATTCTGTGATAATGTCCAAGCACACGCAAGTGTAATTTTGGTGAAGCTTCCACTTTGAAATTAACTCGAGTTGTTTTCTAAGCACTTAATTTTGGGAACTGGTGTACTTTTCGCAGTCGAATTGTGTTGGAGTTAAATTTGCAATTGTTTGCTTCCATATTTCCTTACACTTTTCCTATTGCTTACTGACACTTCTATGTCTTTTCATCTCATCCTCTTTTCTCAGCAACTATCCGCACCTCTTTCTTCTGCGTTCTTCTTGGCCTGTCTTTCTTCTTTTTCCCGTTTCTTTTGTTTTGAATATTTGTCTAATTAGCCTGATCTCTCCTCATTACATGGCTACCCATCACAATGAACCTCGTTCTATTATTTTTTCGACAGTGGCTATATTTAGGTCTTTTTTTGAAAACTTCTCACAGGTTTGATGCGTGTTGTCCTTTTTACGGGAAGAAACGGATAAAATATGGAAAAACTGTATACTTAGATTTTCCATTTTCAACTTTCTATTAAAATTCTGTTCTTCTCAAAGGCGGGCGTCATATTTTTGTTAGTAGATGCAGACATTTTGGCCTTTGGAAAAGGCTCGGTGTGCCTGCCTGGTTTTGTTTTCTAAAAAACTGTGATTTTATCACTTATTACAGCATTTCTTGCGAGGATCATAGAGAAACAGAAGAAGAAGAGGCAGAAAAAGACATAAATTGTCAGAAAAATTAAAAGTTTGTACTAAAGCTAAAAATGGGCCATTATATAAGTATATTTAAATTGAAAATAGAATATTTTATGGATATGAACAGACATTTTGACCTTTAGCAAAGGCTCGGTGTGACAGCTGTTTGTTTTTTCTAAAAAATTGAGATTTTATCACGTATTCTACAGTATTTCCTGTGAGAATCATAGAAAAACAAGAGAAAAAAAGGGGCAGAAAAAGACATATATTGTCAAAAAAGTTAAAAGTTTATACTAAAGTAAAAAATAAACCATTATATAAGTATGTTTAAATTGAAAATAGAATATTTTATGGATATTTATTTTTTTTAATTTTATTTTGTCTTTTTGACATGTTTTTTTTTAATTTGATAGTTTAACTGAGTGTTTATAAACAGTGTTAATTACTTCCAGATCGTAAATAAGAGCCCGGGTAGCTCAGTCGGTAGAGCATTGGACTTTTAATCCAAGGGTCCAGGGTTCAAGTCCCTGCTCGGGCGAACTTTTTTGTTTCAATTTTTTTTTCATTCATGACAATAAAATTAAACTAATCTTATTTAATCTTTGAAAGATAACGTCTATATAACTAACAAAAATTATACATTTTCTAGGGTGAGATTTAAACATCGATCTCTTATAAAGTGTGTCGTAACCTGATGGAATATAAATTCGTTTGAAGATGAAACAGCAATTACAACGTAGTTTTAACGTAGTGAAACTATATGAAAATACTTACAATAAATATTTAAAAATGGTTCTTCAATAATTTGAATTTGCTTCAGATAGGTTTCTTTGTAAGTTTGATAGTTTATATTCCATTGGTTATTGCAATTTTGTTAAGAATTAGAAGATAACGAAATACTAGAACAAGTAGATAAATGCATAAACTTTGGAGTAATAATAAACAAAGAAGGAACACTAGATGACGAGATAAACGAGAGAATATAACTGGACAAAATGTACAATACTGTAAAGAGCAACTCTTTAGGCAAAAAAAGAAACAC
This sequence comes from Dermolepida albohirtum, assembly GCA_031893035.1. Lineage (NCBI taxonomy): Eukaryota > Metazoa > Arthropoda > Insecta > Coleoptera > Scarabaeidae > Dermolepida > Dermolepida albohirtum. The sequence continues at coordinate 36,511 of JAVIWB010001168.1, read as the reverse complement.
CGAGACAAATAAACAGAATGTTTAGAATTGTAAAATCGATATTTAATTATGCGTGTCAATCTTGGATAACAACACAAAAACAGAAGAGTAGAGTATGGAACAGAAGTTTAGATTCTGGTGAATAATAGAAGGAAAAACTGAGAAAAAATGAGATTCTTCTGAAGAGTAGAAGAGAAAATAAGAAAAAAAGATAAGATTCTTGTGAAGAATAAAAGAAAATACAAGAAAAGGTAAAATTAGAAACCATTATTCAAAAAAAAAGACCTAAATATAACCACTGTCGTAAAAACAAAAGAATTAAGGTCAATTACGAGGATAGTTTGACAAGTAGTGAGAATGACACATAGGTGGCGCTCTAATTGGTAAAACAAATGCACTGTAATTTAGGCTGGCTATTTATATGATTGCATCCGATACTTAGATAAATCGGTTGATTTGTTTATTTTTGACAGCTGATTGAAAAAGAAGCAACACGTCGTTTTGTTAAAATGGAAAAAGCAGAGTATCGTGCGGTGATTAAATACTTCGTATTTAAGGGTATGAAAGCTACCGAAATAGAATATGAGTTACGGGAAACATTAGGTGAATGTGTTCCATCATCCGCCACAATAAGCAGATGGGTAAATGAATTTAACCGTGGTAGAACGAGCTGTGTTGATGAAACGCGTTCTGGAGCACTCAAAATCGTGACTTCTAAGGAAATGATTATAAAAATCCGAATAATGACGACTCAAAGTGAGAGAGATAGCAGACATAGTAAACATTTCAACAGAACGCGTACACCACATTTTAACGAAAGAATTGGGCCTTTCCAAGCTTTCGGCAAGACGGGTGCCGCGATTGCTTACGACTGATCAAAAGTTCACTCGTTTGCGCATTTCCAATGAGTGTTTGGACCTTTATAAGCGGAATCCGGTTGATTTTTGTAGGCGATTTGTTACTTGCGATGAAACTTGGAAACACTACAGTACACCCGAAACTAAGCAGCAGTCGAAACAATGGTTAGAACGTGGTTTTGCACCTCCAAAGAAGGTGAAAACCACTTTATCGGCAAACAAGGTGATGACATCATTTTTTTGGGATTCAAAGGGCATTTTGCTCATTGATTACCTTCAGAAAGGTGCCACAATAAACGGACAATATTGTGCAGAATTTCTACAAAAATTAAATGTTGAGATTCGTGCTAAACGGTTAGGAATGGCAAAGAAAAAGATTCTGTTTCACCAAGACAACGCTCCCTCGCATTCCAGCACAGTTGCGATGTCCAAAATCCACGAGTTGCATTTACAATTAGTACTGCATGCGCCTTATTCGCCGGATCTAGCCCCTTCCGACCTTTTTCCAAAATTGCAAACGCCACTAGGTGGAAAGAAATTTTCGTCCAACGACTCTTTTAGGAGAATCTATTGAAAAATAAAAATTATTTTGTATTTGAAAAATTCGTTTTTCTTTTCCATTCTTACTACTTGTCAAACTACCCTCGTATATATAACGAATAGTATCTTTGTTTAAGATTAATAAGTAAAATTTAAGTAGTACTAGCTTTCTGTATTGAATGCCATCATAATTTTATCTAATTTGTCTTTAGAAGCACGACGTACAATGTACGCACAATGTATCGTGATATATAAACGGACAGTAGTTCCCAAAGTCTACTTAATACTAAGCGAATACATTCAAAAAACAAAAACCACATTATGTCGTAAATGCCGACGTAACGAAGCAAAACAGTTACACACACACCGCGGATTAATGTTGTAAGACAACATTAGTGCATTTATTTGACACGTCGGTAGGTAGTGGTAGGCTTATTGTATTCCCAGAACTCCAACAAATTAATCTGTTTGGTCTACATTTGATCTCTTTGTATCTAACCTGGGATAACGACCCTTTTCACGACAATTAACATTTCGACCGACGGGTTTTCTCCTTTGGTAAACGCATTTTGTGATAACTTCGGTACCCACAGATATAAAACAAACAAGAAGTACATCGTGTCGACGTCTGGTTTTGCCTTCCTTTTTACTTATATTTTTTCTTCAATCCTGAAATTTTTAACGAAATATTCCCGCAGGCAAATGAATCGACATCTTGTTTTGTTTTCTTTTTTTCGTTCTTTGCCTGGAAATATCTTACGTAATTTGTTCATTTAATGTTTCTTTTAAGAAACCAATACATAAATTTATGTGACATTTATTTAACTATAGTTTTTGGAAAAAAGTTGATTTATAACTAGAACGAGCAAGTTGTTTTTGAAGAAAACATTTGCCAGACGCCTAGAAAATAGAAAGCTATCTTTTAGAATATTTAGCAATAAATAGATATGCAGCCGTACTTTTTTTTATTGAACTGCATAATTACATACAGGGCGATCTAGGTTCTTGTACGTGTAGAAAAAAAAATGTAGAATATCCTGATTTATTTGACAATGGGAAATAAAGGCATGCGAAATTCGAGGTAATTGTATTCGTACTTGTACATCAAAAAGCAATCGTTATTTATATACTTATATACAGAGTCTGTCGCAGAGAAAATCTTTTTTAAAATAAAAACAAAACTATATATAAGGTGCGCAAATAAGTTCTCGCTGTTTTTTGATGAAAATGCAACTTTATTGTGAAAAAATTTTTACAAATGAATCATTCAAAATAGTGCCCATGGCTAGCGACAACTTTTTCCCATCTTTCTGGCAGAGCTTGAATACCGTCACGGTAGAAGTGTTCGTCTTTTGATGCTATCCACGAATCAAGTCATTTTGAGATGTCTTCATATGAGTGGAACTGATGATTAGCCAGACCATGTGCCATCAAACAGAATAAGTAATAATCGGACGGCGCAATATCTGGGGAATATGGCGGGTGGGGTAGAACCTCCCATTTGAGCGTTTCTAAGTAGGTTTTAACGGGTTTGGCAACATGAGGTCGAGCGTTGTCATGCTGTAGAATCACTTTTTCGTGCCTCTGCTTGTATTGTGGCCGCTTTTCGCGCAGTGCTCGGCTCAATCGCATCAATTGAGTTCGATACCATTACCAGTGATGGTTTCGTTTGGTTTCAACAGCTCATAACAAATAACACCGTCCTGGTCCTACCAAATACACAGCAAAACCTTCGCAGCGTGAATATTCGGCCGAACCGACGACGTAGAAGCATGACTGGGCAGTCCCCATGATTTTGTTCTCTTTGGGTTGCTGCAATGAATCCATTTTTCATCACTCGTAACGATGCGATAAAGAAAACCATTCCTTTTTGCCGCTGGAGCAGTTGTTCACAGGCGAAAAAACGACGCTCAACGTCTCTTGGCTTCAAATCATAAGGAACCCAAGTTCCTGGTTTTTGAATCATTCCCAACGCATGCAATTGCTGGGAAATGGCTTGGCGGGTAACTCCTAATGCTGAAGCAAGCTCTTTTTGCGTTTGGCACGGATCCTCATCGAGCAATGCCTCCAATTCAGCGTCTTCGAAGGTTTTTGGTCTTCCTTCACGCGAACGGTCGTCAACATCGAAATCACCGTCTTTGAAGCGACGGAACCAATCACGGCACGTTGTTTCAGTTAGAGCAGCATCTCCGTAAAATTTTTGGAGTTCTCGATGCGCTTCAGTCGCCGTTTTCTTCGAATGAAAGAAGAAAAGCAACACTTCCCGCAAATATACCAAAAGTATATGACGCAAAAACAAAATCACTAATGTGTCAAAGCAGTTTGTTTACCATTTGTCTAAGCTTGGTTCATGACGTTTTGGTTATGTTAAAATCGACGAGCACTTACTACTGGAGCCATCTCTTGAAAAACAGCGACAACTTAGTTGCGCACCTAATATGTTAACTTTTTAATTCAAGAAAGGAACCCTAACGCCACCATTAAATAGATGGTCACACTAAGCAGAAATCATTACTATCTAAAATTGTGCCATTCGAAGTATGTTTTTGAAGTATAAATATTAAAATCAGAGTAGGCATATCTTCCCGTTAGCCAGGTTCGTACTGAGTACGTTGCGCCCCTGCCAGTGTAATGTAATAAAAAACAGATGAAGTAGAATTACACATTATTACCGTGCGGATCTGTATATATAAAGCGAACATACAATTATTAAATATAACGCATGGGTGTAAAGGAAAAACGAGCCATTGGTTGAAGTATATCGGACGTGCGTAAAGAAAGAGACCACTGGTTCATGTAACGCGAAAGGTTATTGATGAATTTCCCGATGTATATTACACTGGTGCTATATTGTAAAGTCTGCGATAAACCGCTGATATGCTGGGACAAACGCGACTGTAAACATCATAAAAAGAGCGTACCACCAAAATAAGAAAAATAACGTGTCACCAAAAACGCAATTTATATTTGAATTACTGTTCATAATAATCGCTTGTGATTTGAGACTTCACCTATTCGATAAGTTATCGTTTCATGATCTCTGGATTAAATACAGTCTTAACTGGAAGCTACCATCCCAGAGGGTGTTACAAAGCCATATGACAACTGTGCGAAACGACATCGAAGTCATGATCAAAGCTGTAATAAAAGATAAATTGCTGTGGCTCTTTATCGACGAAACGACAGATCGAAAAAAACATTTTATTTTATTATAGTACGTGCTCTAGATCTTGTTAAAGCGACATTTTCTGTTGCATTAGTTAGTAAAGAAGCTAGCTAGAAAAGTGCACTGGTGAAGCAATTATGAAGGTAGTTCTGGATATGCTAAACAAATTTCAATATTCAACTGACCAACTGTTGATATTCGTGAACGATAGTGCAGCGGCAATGTATAGTGTAGACCGTTCATTTAGACAAGTGTGAGGGACTTTTACATGTGACGTGTAAAGTACATGCTTTTCACCTTGGAGTACAGTAAGTATTCGACAATGTTATCCAGAGGTAGATGAAATTAATTTCAAATACCAAAAGAGTGTTGAGTGTTTCTGAAATCTCCAAAACGAATTCGAAAATTCCACAGACGGTGCCCCGGTCTTCCTGCGCCATTAGAGCCAATTATCACACGTTGGGGAACATAGTTGAAAGCGACTTTCTATTATTGCGGGAATTTCCAACAAATAAAATATGTGCTTCTACGATTCAAAAAAACGATGCTGCAGCAATTAAGCAAAGCCAGAAAGGATTTGAAAATACTTCCGCTGATAGCTGACTTAAAACAAATGTAGGACAATTGTAAACGTTTATTTGACTCAAGAGAAAAATTTCAAAACACTGGGCTATCGTTAGTGAAGTCAATGCAAATTGTGATCGATGTACACTCATTGGTATGTGCTACAAGGGATATAAAAATATTTGTGGCGTAGAAAAGTTGGAAAGTATTATCTGCTTCTGGGCTTCTGGGCTGAAACCGTGTCACTGGTATAACTGCCAAGACCAGGACTGGCGAGCGGGACAAGACGACGGTGAAGAACGATTTATCGGCCTCTCTACCTGAAGGGATGTGTGTGAAAGAGTATTGGACATTAAGTGAATGAAGTACATAAGTGGCGGACTACTTCCGCAGGAATTGTAAATAATATAATATCTAAGTAGTACGCGGGCTAGGCCTCATTTAGAGTTTTAAATAAGATTAGTCTAGGTTAGACAGTTAGTTTTGCATTAAACCAAAGTTAAGGATAGGTTACATCCGGTGTAGTGCCACAGCGGTGCACCGGATTCTAGGACGAGTATTGTCATATAATTAAGTTTTATTAAATAAAGGGTATAACTGCCGACGTTTCACCCACTCGTATGGGACATCTTCAGGGCTCAACTACTGCTACTGTCTGTCGCACTGAAACTGTTGTCAGGTTCCACCCCGGAAGCCTAGAAGCAGATAGCATGGACCACGACCGCAGAAGTCTACGTACCAGATTGGAGAGAATTATAAACAAAAATTTCGATTTTACCAGATTAAGAAAGATTTGTGAGGATGCGTGTATAGCTCCATTATCTATTTCTAAAGATTATTTTAATTATATCTGTCTTACATCCATCATTTTCTAAATATAAGAACATCTTTTCAGCACGGCGTACGTTGCACTACGTGACCAATGTGGAAACTTACGTTATATTTTAGACATTTTGTCAGTCTTATCCATTTTGCGCTACCCAACGACAGCTGTGAATAATGTGTGTTATTTATAAAACAAGACATGGGTGATATAAATAACGCATGCATCACAAGGTCGACCGTTTGTTCGTACGCTCGCCCTGTTACGATTCTGGCTCACGGGAAAACTATCCCAATTCTACGTATAATACGAGGGTAGTCTGACAAGTAGTGCGAATGGAAAAGATTTTTTAAATACAAAATAATTTTTATTTTTCATTATATTCTCCTAAAAGAGCAATACATTTATTCCAATGCCCTTATGCCATCTCTAAAATGCGATTCCGGAAGGCTTGCAATATACTCATTTATGAAGATGATAAGCTCGTCGTTAGACGAAAATTTCTTTCCACCTAGTGCCGTTTTCAATTTTGGAAAAAGGTGGAAGTCAGAAGGGGTTAGATCCGGCGAATAAGGCGCATACGGTACTAATTGGAAATGCAACTCGTAGATTTTGGACATCGCAACTGTTCTGGTATGCGAGGGAGCATTGTCTTGGTGAAACAGAATCTTTTTCTTTGCCATTCCTGGCCGTTTAGCACGAATCTCAACATTCAATTTTTGTAGAAGTTCTGCATAATATTGTCGGTTTATTGTGGCTCCTTTCTGAAGGTAATCAATGAGCAAAATGCCCTTTGAATCACAAAAAATTGATGCCATCACCTTGCTTGCCGATAAAGTGATTTTCGCTTTCTTTGGAGGTGCAGAACCACGTTCTAACCATTGTTTCGACTGTTGTTTAGTTTCGGGTATACTGCAGTGTATCCAAGTTTCATCGCAAGTAACAAATCGCCTACAAAAATCAACCGGATTCCGCTTATAAAGGTCCAAACACTCATGCGCAAACGAGTGAACTTTTGATCAGTCGTAAGCAATCGCGGCATCCATCTTGCCGAAACCTTGGAAAGGCCCAATTCTTTCGTTAAAATATGGTGTACGCGTTCTGTTGAAATGTTTACCATGTTTGCTATCTCTCTCACTTTGAGTCGTCGATCTGGCGTAATAATATTATGAATTTTTATAATCATTTCCTTAGAAGTCACGATTTTGGGTGCTCCAGAGCGCGCTTCATCAACACAGCTTGTTCTACCACGTTTAAATTCATTTATCCATCTACTTATTGTGGCGGATGATGGAGCAGATTCACCTAATGTTTCCCGTAACTCATCTTTTATTTCGGTAGCATTCATACTCTTAATTACGAAGTATTTAATCACCGCACGATACTCTGCTTTTTCCATTTTAACAAAACGACGTGTTGCTTTTTCTTCAATCAGCTGTCAAAAATAAACTAATCAACCGATTTATACAAATATCCGAATGTAAACATATAAATAGCCAACCTAAATTACAGTGCATTTGTTTTACCAATTAGAACGCCACCTATGTATCATTTTCACTACTTGTCAAACTATCCTCGTATTCCATTTCTTTACCATAGTGAAAAAAGTTTTATCATTAGCATTTTTGCCCTGCGATTTCAAATTTACATTCAGGTTATTTAAGTAATGCGGGTACGAGTCGTGTTATAAAAATTTCTATTTTTAAGGTATTACATACTTCGGTTGTCTGCGTTTGCGAAATTTAACATATGTATATTTAGTTATGCACTTAAAAATATGGACAGTAATAACTGCCCCTCGTAATAACTTATTGTTGGCCATGCCTGACTGTTACGTATCCTTTATTTATGATGCTATAAAAGGAACGATTTAATTTTGAGGGAACGCCATTACAATATAAATATACAATAAAGATAAAATTGTTAAGCAGGAAACACATGAGAAAATTCATATGCATACATATACGTGGACGAGATAACATTCAGGTGGAAACTAATTAAATATCTGCTCAATTTTTTACGATGCGCATTGTCGTAATTGGTTTTAGATAGAAAGATTAATGGCACGAAATTTAAATTCAAATAAGTGTACGTGTGTATGCGTGTGTAACTGGAGATAAGGAAATCAATAAAAATGTATTTAACACCGGATGTAATGAAAACTAAAAAAATTAAAAATACCACGAACTATTTTTGTTTTACATATTTAGAGAATTTGTTATCTTAGCGCTTATCTAAACGAACTTTTTTGCCAATTCAGAAACGTTTGAATTTGAAATGAAATTGGTTTAATCTTAATCGAAAAGCGTATAGCAATTTATTCTGTACAGAATAAACTGAACAGACAACGCTTGAAAAAATTATATAGGGTGTCTTTTTAAGAGCTTGAGAACTTAAAATGATAATACAAGACAGAAATATTGTTGAATGAAATTTTTTTATTATAATCTGGTAGATAATTTCATGGCATTTATTTTTTAAATATGATTTCCGGCATGTCCATCGCCGCTACGAGTTTCATGGTCCATTCGATCAGTTCAATTTTTGACTACTTTTTCCAATAAATTTGGTGGTATCGCGTCAATGGTGGCTTGAATATTGACTTACAATGCTTCAAGAGTTGCTGGTTTGTCGACATAAACCAATGACTTAACATAGCCCCATAAAAAGTAATCCGAAGGCGTTATATTGCACGAACGAGGGGGCCAGTGAACAGGACCACTTCTGGAAATAAAGTTGTCACCAAATTGATTTTGCAATAAATCGATTGTTAGACGCGCTGTATGGCAAGTTGCGCCGTCTTGTTGGCACCAAATGTCGTCGATGTTTAGCTGATTAATTTTTTAATACAAAAATTCGGTCAGCATGGCTCAATAGCGTTCGCCATTCACCGTAACGGCAGCTCCTTCCTAATTTCGAAAGAAATAAGAGCCAATGATGCCACCAGCGTGTAAACCGCACCAAACAGTCATTTTTAATGGATGTAATGAGGATTCGTTAACGTCTTGAGGATTGTCTTCGCTCTGAATACGGTAAATTTGTTTAATGACGTAGTCGTTTAAGGGAATGCTTTTATTATTATTATAATTATGGCGTAGATCTCTCGCACATTCTTAGCCTAACACCGGATAACTTTTCACTCAAGCCCCATATCTATAGATTTGCGCTCAGGCTGTACATGGCTGATATTGTACGGTTTTATTATCCATCACAGTATTATTATTATTATTTTGAATCTTAATTTTCGTCATTATATCGACGCTAAAACAAACACCGATATTTTATATACGCTGACCTAATATTTTTTAAAAAATCCGGAAACCAGCGACGTACGATAAAACATTCCTAATATTTTACTTTACGTTCGCAGAATATTAGTTATATCTTTATTATTCATGAGGGATACTTTGCACTCTATTTCAATGTTTATAATTATATCGTACAATCTATTGTAAAACCAATAAATAATATGGAAACATACATAACTGAATATTCATATATTTAACTGCGGACACATGAAACACCGAAATACATTTGTTAACTTCAATTTAATTTAATAAGTGAGTCGCAATAATTAACATATACTATTTTAACGAATTACATTCACTGCGTACGTACTACAATATATACCGGTAATAATTTACCAGTTCACCTCTTTCAAACATCCCATTTGTACGTTAAAGAGCACCTATAAATTATAATAAACTCATGATGTTATATATTTTTTATCGTGGGTAGTACGGAAATAAACATCAGTTTCGCCCGCATTTTAGTTTAATAAATATATTTCGGACTTTACACTCAACGCTGTTTTTCGATCGTTCACGAACAAATTCATTTCCATTTTGAACAGATCCGACCATACATTTGCATTAATGAGGCAATAAGGGGTGGCTTAAATCAGGAGGGAAACAAGGGATCGACAACACACGCGGTCCCGCCCGTCATGTCGAAAACAATCCGCGACCGTTTTTGAATTATCGTTTCCAGTTGTTTATCTTTTCGTAGTATGTGTGGCGTGGCCGTTTGGAGCGTTTAAAAAGTACCAATGTCGGTGACGGAGTGTGCGTTTGTTCGAACACGAAACGTGATTTTCAAATGGGAATGCAGCATTGTAAACACACATGTAAAGTTTAGTGTTATTGTAACATTTACTGAGACCCCAATTTAACGTACGAAGGGAAGTAGAAATAACTAATTGTAATTGTCTATTCACGTGACAACATTTCTCTACTTACGTATCAAATTTCACGTCAATTTAATCATTATTTTGTGCTTTATAAAGTATTTCCCAGCATAAAATGAGTTTTATGAAATAAGGTCACAGTAACATCAAATTTCTATCAAAACTAAAACTATTCACGAACGAATAACCGCCGTATATGGAGACAAGGTTGTGTCATCTTCTCAAAGTGAAATGTTGAACAAAATAGTTTCTGTGGGATCATGAATCCGTTGAAATTGTTGACCCGAGAACAGGAAGGCTTTCAGATGCAACCAATCCTGATACTTGCATGATAGTTGATATCCTAAAGCACTACATACATCTGAAACACGCGTTTTAACAATTTTACAAGTCTTAGAAATGTTCATGTTTCATTGGTGATCTTGACATTCGACCTGTCGTTATTAATATTTTCGGAAGCTTTTGCTTTACGTTTTTTCATATGGCTTTTGGAGAGCAAAGGTATCTTTTTTTGTACTACGGGTTTTTGATCAACTCATTATACTAATGCTAAACGTCAATTTATTTCTTTGGTAGTTTGGCCGCAGCATTGAGTTACTCTCGAAAAGCTGAACAATAACTCTATTCTTCTTACTCGTAGTTCTTTTTTTTATTGACCAAGCAGGTTATAGATAGTTTTAGTTTTCGTAATTAGTGGGGCAAAAACTGTCATCTGATTTTCTTTCTTTAAAGTGAAAATTCATTTGGTTTTTAACTGACTACGTTTACTTGCACTTAATTGTGGAAAATTATGTCCGACAAATGGCAGCTTTATGGTGTTACGTTGTCAATTTCGGCTCGAATATTATTCTTTAACTCCTCCAAGATGCGGGGCTTGTTCGCGTACACCAACGACTTCAAATATCCCCAGAGGAAGAAGTCTGAGGCCGTCTAATCGGGAGATCTGTTACTGTCGGCTCCTTCGAAAAGGTGATTAGACTTTATAATCACCTTTTTCGACGTAAGTGCACACTACACGGTAACTTTGAGAGGGTGTAATGGTGCTTCATGAATTATGCGTGGATTTTCCGTCCCCCAGAACCGAGAATTTTGCTTATTCATGTTGCGTTAACACCACTGACGAATTATTGCACACTAACATTGTTACAATTATCATGCTTTCTTGAGGTGAATACCGATTCATTGTTATTCACTATAAATTTCGCACGTATCTATTTCACGATTGTCAAAACCAAACTGATATACGATGCCATTTGCAAAAATGGCCCATCTGTTATAATTTTGTATAATCACTTTTCCAATAGCAGTGTGTGATAAGTATGGACATTATACATGTTTGTATATAAACACCGCTTCGAACCGCTTGGCATGAGCCCCATTCATTTTATAAATGTCTTGTCTTTACACACATTCGAAGGACACTAAGGAATACAGGTATTTCCAAAGTAGTCCTCCATAAGCACAACAACGTCGAAATAAGATCGAAATCGTGAAAATTAACTGTGAACACGCCCCTCCTTTTTTATTGAACAGACTGTACCCTCGCTTGAAAAATACTAAATCCCGCAATCTATTTATTTGTTATAGAGACTGCAGCTATTAAATCTAACGGAACTATCCTGTTCGATTGATGATAGAGACAAGGCTAAATTTCCTGGACCGGTAGAGATTAAGTGGTTGAGTGACCTGGGCAGATTGATTTTGGGATTAGATTGACCAGAAAATATACATTGCAGAAATTGGAAACAATAACGAACTTATCAAGAAATGGAAGGTCTACTGAAGGGTTTTATTGGAATCAATGTTTATGAAAAATATAGGCTCACTGGAAATATTAACTAAATGTAAATGAAACTATGTAAATTCCTAGAAGCAATTAAATATGTAGCATGACAGTATAAAGTATGATAAAACGTTGTTTTACACGGTCGCGGGATTTAATACTGGGGGAATTTCTAAAATAAAATACGAATTGTGGGTCATTACGTATAAAGTTATTACTATTGCATGTTGCAAAGAAATGCACATTAGATTCTATCACAGTTAAGTAAACTTCTTTTTTAGTATCTCTTGTACACACAGTACCGTAATTAAGTTATCCCCCCCCCCTATAATTTTAGAGTTTTAACGAAATAAAATCCATGCACACAAAATCTAAAACCTTTACTTCTATATTACATATACTAGTACCGACATATGTAAAGGGTTTTTCAAATTTCGCGGTTTTTTTAAAGAACAAATAAAACACATAATTTGCATTCACTTTCAAAAACTTTTATTGGTAATTGAAGTATCAGTTATGACATTTATATGCGAAAAATAATATCTGCTAAATGACCTACTCTTGCAGCTCCACAGACGTCCAATCTTTTGTTAATATTTTCAATGACATTTTGACATAATTGAGGCTCTATCTCACCAATGACACGAATAATTTTATTTTTCAAAGCAGGAATTGATTGTGGATTGTTTTTATAAACCTGACTTTTCACATAACCCCAAAGCAAATAGTCTAACGGTGTCAAATCACATGATCTTGGCGCCCAATTAACATCGCAATTGAGATTACACGTCCAGGAAATTTTTCTCTAAATAAATCAATTGATTCGTGTGCAAATTGACATGTAGCGCCATCCTATTGAAACCACATATCCTCTAGATTAATATTCATTAATTCAGGTCACAAAAATTCAGTTATCATCCGACGATATAGATCACCATTGACAGTTACAGCTTCACCAGCAGCATTTGGAAAGAGGTAAGGTCCAATTACACCATGTGACTATATCGCACACCAAACAGTAACTCGTTTAGGATGCATATGTTTTTCATGAATAATTTGTGGATTTTCCTTACCCCAGATACGGCAATTTTGTTTATTAACATAGCCACCGAGTTCAAAACGTGCCTAATCGGAAAACATTATTTTTTGAAAAAAATCAGCTGGTTGGTCATTGATGAAATTAACAAATGAACGACGTTTTAAATGATCTAATGGCTTCAGTTTCTGTGTTATTTGAACTTTATATGCCTTCAGAGCTAAATCCTTGTGTAAAATATTGTTGACCCACCAAGTCCAAGTTGTTGTGAACGTCGTCTAATGAACATTTCAGACATGACATGGACATGTAGTGGATTTGCATATATTTGAAAAAATTTTTAGAAATTATATTCAGACAGTTATCGATAACTAAAATATTGATAAATAATGGTTAGAGTAATAATACATATTAAAAAATAAATAAGAAAAAAAAAACGGTTTTTTATAATAATTTCACGCCAGTTAAAACAAACGACATATTATATGTATGTACAGGTTGGTAGAAAAGTTTTGAAAGCAAAAATGAAACAATGTGAATTTTTAAATGAAATTAGTTTTTTTATTCAATGTAATCTCCCTCAACTTCAATACATTTATTCCAATGATCCTCCAATAATTTTATACCGTCTCTGTAATGATTTTCTGGACGCTCTGCAAAATATTGTTCCACGGCTGAAATAGCTTCTTTATTCGATGAAAAACGCTTTCCGCGAGCGAATTGTTTCAAGTTTCTGGTGAATACGGTGGTTGTCCAAGCAATTCTTATTTTAATTCATTCAATTTAGCCATCGTCAAAACACTTTTGTTTGAAGCCGCATTGCCTTGATGAAAAATTATTTTTTTTTCGCTGAACCAGGTCTTTTTTAACGAATTTTTGCATCCAGTTGATCTAAAAGGTTACAAATAATACTCTGAGTTAATTGTTTTACCTTTTTCAAGATAATCTATCAATAAAACTCCTTTTGCATCCCAAAACACTGATGCCATAAACTTTTTTGCCGATCGTCCGGACTTCACCTCTTTTGGAGTTGAACAACCAACCGTAGTCCACTGTAATCGTTCTTGTTTCAATTTAGGATCATGGTGGTAGATCCAAGTCTCATCCATAGTTATAAAACGACGCAAGAAATCGGTTTTATTCCGCTTGAAATGCACCAAGTTACGTTGAGAAATTTGTTTTCGATCCAGTTTTTGTTGAATTGTTAACGAATGCGGCACTAACTTTCCAAACAACTTTTTCATATGTAATTCTTCATGTAAAATATTGAGTACTCATTCACCTGAGATGCCTATGGTATTAGCAATTTCACGCTTAGTCAAATTCGTATCTTCATTAACCATATTATGTACCTGCTCAATGATTTCTGCTGTTATTGCAGTTTTTGGTCGTCCACTAACGTGGTTCATCTTCAACGCTTGTACGACCACGTTTAAACTCTAAAACCCATCGATGTACTGTTGGAAATGAAGGAGCACATTCCTTTAACACGTTCACCATTTTTGTATGAATCTCTGTTGCTGATAAATCTTCCAAAACAAAGAATTTTATCACAGCGCGATATTCAGTTTTTTCCATTGTTAAAAAATACACCGACACGTCTAATTCAAATGGATTGCTAACAATGAATGAATTGACAGATCGAGATAAAATTTTTAGTGTGTTCATATGACACATGAAATATTAAAATGGCGTATGAATTTTGATTCCTCTACTGCTTAATAGGTGTCGCTTTCAAAATATTTCTACCAACCTGTATGTACATATGTACATAAAATGCAAATGTTTTTAGATAAAATATTAAAAAAATGTAAACTGTTAAATATAAATGCAATTTTTCAAAGTAGTTGCCTTTATTATCTATACACTTTATACGAACTCGAACCAATTCTAGTAATGTCCTTTTCTACTTAAAAATACGTATCTCAGTGATATGGAAACTCGTTAACTACTGCAAGTGTTGAAAACGCGTTTCCGCATTTTATTTTCCACGAACAAGAACAAAGAGAAATAAAATAAATCAGGACCGTACACAGTTTTTAACCTTCAAATATTCCACTGTTTGATCAGAGTTGGCGTACTGCGAAAACGAACTTTTGTTGATTTAGGCTTGTCTCTGAGAATATTGTTTTCCAGGCAAATTTACATTCCTTCTGTTACTTCCACCAATATGTATATATTGTAAAATTAACGAAAGAAGTATTCTAATCATAGACGCGGCTCCAAACAAAATATTTTAGGCGATCATTCAGCTCTGACGAAAGTATACGCTCAAGAGATCCGTCTAAAATAAGATGTATGTCAATTAGATTAATCAAATGCTCAAACAATTCATTTACAATCGGTAGGGTGGATTTATTGCTATGAATCGACAAAAAATTTCAATCCATCTAGTAAGTGCTTCTATGTGAGAAAACGAAAAACAATAAGTGTTAATCCAGTTTGTACCAGGTGTACCGGAACGTTATTACTTTGTAAAAAAAAAAAACTACATAATTTTCAAGAAAATGGAACAATTTATTTATTCAAAGTCTTAGCCATTTGATTCTGCACATCTTGATCATCTTTCAGGCAATTTATGGATTCCATACCAAAAAAAAAAACTGTTCTTTGAGCAAAATCATTCATCGAGCCATTTTCTAACTTCTTTGAAATTGGTGCAGTGCTGCTCTGCAAGCGCGTATTCCATTGATGCGAAAATGTGATAATCAGACGGGGCAAGGTCTGGAGAGTAGAACGGATGCGATATTATGTTTCATCCAAGCGCTTTCAACGCTTCCTTGTCCGGTTTTGCTGTATGAGACGGCGCGTTATCGTGTTGTCCATTCAGGACGTTTTTTCTATCAATGTATGGTTTAAATTCATAATTTGTTGTCGGTAGTGATCAGTATTAACTGTTTCACCAGGTTTCAACAGTTTGTAATACACCATGCTATTCTAGTCCCACCAAACACAGAGCATTGTCTTGCAACTAAAACGATTTGGCCTTGGAGTCAATGGGCCGGCTTCGCCAAGTGATAACCATGATTTTCTGCGCTTAGGGTTTTCAAAATAAATCTATTTTTCATCACCCGTCACTACTCGATGCAGAAATGACTTCCGATCATACTTTTGAGGCAGCATTTCACAGATGATTTTTCGATTTTCCATTTGTCTGTCATTCAATTGATGTGGCACACATTTTCCAATCTTTTGGATTTTTGCCATTACTCGTAATTGGTCACTGATCGTTTCTTGGGCCACATTTAATGTTTCTCCCAATTGTTTTTAGGTTTGGATTGGGTCTTCATCTAATAACTCCTGCAGTTTCGCATCTTCAAACTTCTTCATTCTACCAGAACGTACTTTGTCTTGCACATTAAAATCACCACTTTCGAATTGTCGAAATCACGCCTCACATATTTCTATGGTCGGAACATGCTCACTGTAAGGTTCTGCTACCAAACGATGACTTTCAACGGCTTTTTTCTTTTGATTAAGTAAGAAAAGTAATGCGCGCCGCAAGTGCACGTTTTCAAGCACGAAACTCGACATTTCCAAAGAGGTATAAATCTATGACATTGTTAGTTTCGCAATATATAACATGTATACCTTTGAAGCTTGATATCAGTAGAATAAAATAACATATGTGTCAAATCATTAAAATTGAATACTTAAGCCTAGCGACATTTGTTAGAATAACCGGTAATGACACTTTAATAATAATAATAATGTATATATTTGCCCAACAGATCTTTACAATCCTATTACAGGACAACTTTTGAGTCTAATTGCTTCTTCTTTGACTTACATGTGAAAACCTAATTTTCTAAATACATTAAATACTAATTTACATTAAATACTTATTTGAAAGACCCACCACCACAAAAAGTATAGACACGCTTATACACTACAAACACGGTAAGTGCACTGAAGTAAAATAGTTGGTAAAGGACTATAGTTTATATCCACGGTTATTAAATTATTAAAGTTATTACATATTCGGTAGACAGGCGACCAAATCAGTACATTTGTCCTTGGAATGGGCAGACGAAAGGTGTTCGTTGTTCTAGTCGCTTGCCTGGGAACCAAAAAGTTTATCTTTCCCAGAATTTCAGGTGCGTCAATTCTATTATGTAGAAGATGGTAAAGAAATTTTATATCATTGCGGTGTCTACGAAATACATTTTTTAGCTATACCTAGCCAAATTGGTTTAATTACATATTTCATTTATATTTAAATATCAAGTTAGAATATATCCCCATTCATTTTAACAAAACAATATATATAGTTTAAATCAGGAATGTTTTCCTGTGATCACTATCGTATAAAATCAGATGTTGACAGAACGTGAGGATGTCAAGTTGAATACTATTGGGTACTATTGTATAACGTATGTTAGTGCTGTACTTTACCGTTTGTCGCGTGATACTAGTCACATTGACGTAACTTCAGAAGCAAGTAGTTCGTGATTTTTATTAAAGCTACTAGTTGTGGGTTAATTTTAAATGGAGTGCAGAAACGAACATTTTCGACATATTTTACTATTTTATTTCCGTAAAGGAAAGAAAACTGCTGCGGCTCACAAAAAGATATGTGAAGTTTATGGTGCTAATTGCTTAACAGAGCGCACGTGTCAGAATTGGTATAAAAAATTCCGTTCTGGAGATTTTTCCCTCAAAGATGAGCAACGTTCTGGTCGTCCTACTGAAGTTGATGATGACCAAATCAAAGTCTTAATTGAAGAGGATCGTCATACAACTGTTCAAGAAGTTGCGGAGAGGCTACATGTATCGCACACAACAATTGAAAAACATTTAAAATGTCTTGGGCTAGTTAAGAAGCTTGATATTTGGGTACCTCACGAATTGAAAGAAATTCATTTAACACAAAGAATCAACTTTTGAGATATGCACCTTAGACGAAATGAAACCGACCCTTTCTTAAAAAGAATCATATCTGGTGATGAAAAATAGGTCCTCTACGGTAACATAGTTCGAAAACGATCATGGAGCAAACACGATAAACCAGCTCAAACCACATCGAAAGCTGAATTGCATCCAAAAAAGATCATGCTGTCAGTTTGGCGGGATTACAAAGGTGTTGTGTTTTTTGAGCTGCTTCTAAGGAACCAAATGATCAATTCTGATGTTTACTGTCAATAATTAATAAAACTGGATGAAGCAATCAAAGAAAAATGGCCAGAATTGTCAAATCGGAAAGGTGTAGTTTTCCACCAAGATAATGCAAGGCCTCGCACATCTTTGGCAACTCGTGGGAAACTATTGGAGCTTGGCTGGGAAGTGATGCCACATCCCCCATACAGCCCTGATCTAGCACCATCGGATTACCATTTATTTCGAAGTTTGCAGAATTCTTTGAATGGTAAAACTTTCACAAATGACGATGACCTTCACTCGCACCTGGTTCAGTTTTTTGCTGATAAGGACCAGAAATTTTATGAGCGCGGAATCATGCAGCTGAAAGAAAGATGGCAAACGGTGATTGAGCAAAATGGAAAATATATAATTGATTAAAAACTATTCTTTGTTTTAAAAAAAACTGTTTTATTTTATACTACAAAACCTAAAGTACTTAGTTGCCAACCCAATATATTTAAATTGCTTTCCAATGCGATGTACTATATATCCAACCTGTAAACCTGTAAATAACAAATAAAAAAATACAAGGAATATAACAATATCAGAACTGTAGAAAAGTCAAACTTCATCAGTCAAAAGTCAAAACACTATTTTATTTGTATTATACGTGACGAATGTGTGCATAATACACATTCTTTGCATACGTGTCTTTCTATTTTTCACATATTGACAAGACGTAGCGCGTAACTCTATTAGAAAAACGTTTGCGCCCTTTCTTTCTTCAACACATATGACTAGCGATGAATTAGACAAACTCCGGTGTATGTATTTTGCAGCGTTAATGATACATCAGCAAACTTTGGCGGTTCCAACAACATATCATCTTCAGACAGAGCGAATTTAAACCTTTTCGAAATTAATTGCAGAGTTAACTATATAATTTCAATACAATACAGGATTTAAAAAATAATGTTGCCTTTTATTTTAAAACCGTCTATGCATTTGTTAAATTTAATTTATAACTTTTACGTGTGTATATTAACGTTTTTATTAATAGGTATTTGTTTTCCACATTTTACATTTTCTAAAAATAAATCGTAATTTTAAAACGAAAACTTTTAATTAACGTGCTTTAAATTAAATTAAAACAGTATAGGGAATTTTATATTTTATTTATTTTACTTTCATGTATGGATATTATATGTATATATATATATATATATATATATATATATATATATATATATACATAATATGTTGTTATTAAGAGTATTCATGGAAAAATTTATGTTAAAAGTTAAATACATTACGTTGGAAAATAAATTAAATTCAAAATATAATGTGAATATGAAATATAAAAAAATTGTAAACAATATACAAGCTACGTGTATATAATATATTACGAAAAGGAGATAAGCAATGCAGTAAGTTATTTAAGTATTAATATATTGGGTTGGCAACTAAGTACTTTTGGCTTTGTAGTATAAAATAAAACACTTTTTTTTAAACAAAGAATAGTTTTTAATCAATTATATATTTTCCATTATGCTCAATGACCTTTTGCCATCTTTCTTTAAGCTGCATGATTCCGCGCTCATAAAATTTCTGGTCCTTATCAGCAAAAAACTGAACCAGGTGCGAGTGAAGGTCACCGTCATTTGTGAAAGTTTTACCAATCAAAGAATTCTGCAAACTTGGAAATAAATGGTAATCAGATGGTGCTAGATCAGGGCTGTATGGGCGATGTGGCATCACTTCCCAGCCAAGCTCCAATAGTTTTCCACGAGTTGCCAAAGATGTGCGAGGCCTTGCATTATCTTGGTGGAAAACTAGACCTTTCCGATTTGACAATTCTGGCCGTTTTTCCTTGATTGCTTCATCCAGTTTTATTAATTGTTGACAGTAAACATCAGAATTGATCGTTTGGTTCCTTAGAAGCAGCTCAAAAAGCACAACACCTTTGTAATCCCACCAAACTGACAGCATGATCTTTTTTGGATGCAATTTAGCTTTCGATGTGGTTTGAGCTGGTTTATCGTGTTTGCTCCATGATCGTTTTCGAACTATATTACTGTACAGGACCCATTTTTCATCACCAGTGATGATTCTTTTTAAGAAAGGGTCGGTTTCATTTCGTCTAAGGTGCATATCGCAAAAGTTGATTCTTTGTGTTAAATGAATTTCTTTTAATTCGTGAGGTACCCAAATATCAAGCTTCTTAACTAGCCCAAGACATTTTAAGTGTTTTTCAATTGTTGTGTGCGATACATGTAGCCTCTCCGCAACCTCTCGAACAGCTATATGACGATCCTCTTCAATTATGACTTTGATTTGGTCATCAACTTCAGCAGGCCGACCAGAACGTTGCTCATCTTTGAGGGAAAAATTTCCAGAATGAAATTTTGTATACCAATTCTGACACGTGCGCTCTGTTAAGCAATTAGCACCATAAACTTCACATATCTTTTTGTGAGCCGCAGCAGTTTTCTTTCCTTTACGGAAATAAAATAGTAAAATATGTCGAAAATGTTCGTTTCTGCACTCCATTTAAAATTAACCCACAACTAATAGCTTTAATAAAAATCACGCACTACTTGCTTCTGAAGTTATGTCAATGTGACTAGTATCACGCGACAAACGGTAAAGTACAGCACTAACATACGTTATACAAAAAATAAAGCAACGCTCTCTATCAGTAAAAACCGAAAGTACTTAGTTGCTAACCCAATATTAAAATATTGTAATAATTGGACTATTTAAATTGTATTAAATAAAAGGTGTTCCGATAGGACATTTCATTTTCAATAGCCCGCCATTTTAACAGTTGTCGTAACTCAATCTGTAACTACTTGACAGGTGACAAGTAAAAACTACGCCATTAATAAAAATGGATCGATATACTCTTCAACAACGCATTGAAATTATTAAAATTCACTACAAAAATGGTGAAAATTTCGCGGTCACAGTTCGCAAAACTAAAACATTTTTGGGTCGTCGTAAAGCACTTTCTCGGCCAGCATTTGTGAAACTGGTGGAAAAATTTGAGCTGTTCGGGCAAGTTAGTGGTATGAAGAATCGAACTCGTGCACGTCGCTCAAGAACAACTGAGAGTATTGCTGTTGTAGCCCATAGTATTGACACAGGCTTGTCCATTTCTCGTCGATCTTTGGAATTTGGTATTCCACATATTACACCGTATTTTGCATAAAGACTTAGGTCTGAAGTCTTTTAAAGTTCCGTTAACACAAGAACTCACGCCTACCGACCATCAACAACGTCGTGTCTTTGCTGACTGGGTCTTTGAAATGCATCAAACTTATTCGAAATTTCATCGAAAAATCATCTTGAGTGATGAGGCCCATTTTCACCTCGGAGGCTACTTTAACAAGCAGAATTGTCGCATTTGGGACTCGGAAAACCCAAGAATTATTATTGAAAAGCCTCTACATCCACAACGTGTGACTGTTTGGTGTGGTTTTTGGTCTGGCGGGGTCATTGGACCTTACTTTTTCGAAAATGAGGCTGGAGCAACTGTTATGGTGAATGTATTGCGCTATCGAACGATGATTAATGGTTTTGTATGGCCGCAATTGGAAGATATTGATGTGGACGACGTTTATTTTCAACAAGACGGCGCTACGTGCTACACAAGTGACGATACCACCGCTCTTTTGCGTGAAAAGTTTCCTGATCGTGTGATTTCTCGAAGAAGCGATCACAATTTGCCACCGAGACCTTGTGATTTAACATCTTTAGACTTTTGTCTTTTAGGCTACATGAAAGATAAAGTCTATGTCAATGGCCCATAATCGGTTCATGTTCTCAAAAATGGAATTCGTGAAGTTATCGAGAACATACAGCCGCAAATGTGCGAATTGGTGATGAAAAATTTCATGAAAAAGATATGGTCCTACATGCGTAGCCTTGGCGGTCATTGGGCTGATATTGTTTTCCATTATTAGTGACATACCCTCCTCTTTACAATTAAATAAACATCAGATGATTTCGCTTAAAAATACTCATTTTTTTACATATCAAAATGAAACCTCTTATTGGAAGATCCTATACATAGACTTTTGGAAATTCATTAAACACACCGCTAGTTTCAAAATTGGTTAACTGCAATTACAGTTTTAGTCTTTTATCTTCTCTAATAATTTAAGGGCATTAGGGTTTGAATTTTGCGTAATATGTAAATAAATTATACATATTTTTCTTCTTCCTTAGTCTTAATAGGATCACTGCTTTTCTTTTCGCAAAAACTATTTTCGGGAGCCCGGGTAGCTCAGTCGGTAGAGCATTGGACTTTTAATCCAAGGGTCCAGGGTTCAAGTCCCTGCTCGGGCGTTTACTTTTTTGCAATAGAACGAACGCTCGATAATACACATTTTATTCAAATATTTTGTTTATTTTTTCTAGAAAATTAATTTGTCATCATACGGACGGGTTCGGAGTTGTTGACTACAACTACATGATGGAGATCGTTTTTAGTGAATGTCTAAAGTATATACAAAGAAAATTTTCTTCGTATTACCTATACGATTTCAATGTCCAACTATACCAATCTTTTGCACTTCGTCAAATAAGGCAGTGCTATACAAAAGGGAACTATTTGATCTCACTAGATTCTAATATTGATTTTATTAAGATATAATTTTAATGATGCTTAGATTTAACTTTTAAGTAAAAAACCATTGCCAGAGTACACTTAAATTACATTGTAGATCATCCCGAGCATTAGTGGATGAAAAATTTTTTAGTATGACCACATACTATACAGGCAAGTATCAAGATGGCGCTGCTTGCCACACAGCCCGTCAAAGCATGGTTTTATTGCGAGAATAATTTGGTGAATATTTAATTGAACGTGTGCAATGGCATCATTTTCTGTGGCGAGTCTCTCCACGTTCCTCATTACTCGTAATTTCTATAGCTTGTTGTATTTCTTTGCTGTTTCAGTTATTTTCTTCTACTTTCACCTGTTCTGGATTTGGTTCCACCAATTCATTTCCACTGCTACGATATCTTCACTAGAGTTCGATTATTTAGAGAAGAAACTTCAAGTTCAATGCGCTCGGACGAAATTTGGTTTAGGACGAGTCCATTAATGCGTTGAAGGGGCGACCCTGTTTGCAGTGGTGTCCATTGTTGTTCGTGTGTTTATAGTGTGTGTGTTGTTTTTACTTGTTAGCTTCATAATTTATATAAAAGACTATTTTTTCAAAACCATTTTATCAGTTCTATTCTTATTTAACTGGTAAGTGAAAAATTATTACGATTGAAGTAAAAAATATATACAGAAATATTAAAGTCAGGTTAAGTATTGCTTGGATGCCACCGTGTTACGCCTATGGTAGAATCTCGTCGCGCAGATTTTGATGAGTCATAGTTTCTTCTCTAAATAATCGAACTCTAACATAATTTTTCCATCTGCTTTTTATTCTTTTTCCACCTGGTCTCTATTCAGTAATTTTTCTTAATTTCCTTTTTCTCTCGTCCTTATTATATAGTCATGCCAGCGCAATTTCTGTGTTTTTATAAATCTCACGATGTTTTCTCTTTGTAGTATTTTCATTATTTCAACAAGGCTTTGTTATTCCCCTTCTCTTACTTTTTTCAAATCAGTAAATGTTCCTTTTGCTTTTCAATTGTTCTTCATTTTCACTTGTAAGATTCATGATTTCTGCCGCATATGTTGTTACTGGTCTAATTGCAATTTTGTAAATTTTTTCTATTTCTTCTACTTATACTTTTATTTTGTAAGTTATTCGTTTTTGCTAAAAACTTCATATCCTGTCTGCATTCTTTGATATTCCAGGGTTGGTCAAAAACAACGAGACTTTTTTATAACTTTACTATTTTTCACTTTTTCTTACACCAAATCTTGACTGCCTTCAAAGTACGTTCCATTGACCAATATGCACATGCCTAAACGCTTTTTCCATTATTTAAAACAGTTTTGGAATTCACTTATTGGTATGGCCTCTAACCCATTCATCGAATTTTTTATTACCTCCTCCACAGTCCCAAAACGTTTAACTTTTAGGTCCCTTTTGAGTCGAGGAAACAAAATAAGTTACAGGGGGCAGGTCAGGTGAGTAGAGGGAGTGAATAATCGGCCTAATTCCGTTTTCGTTAAAAAACTGAATTACACACAACGCAGGGTCAGCCGATGCGTTGTCATGATGGAAGAACCAATCTCCTGTGCACCAAAAATCAGCTCTTTTCTTCTTGACGGTCTCTCTCAATCTTTACAATATTTCTGTGCAGAAGTGTTGGTTAACTGTTTGCCCTGGAGGAACAAATATTGGATGCATAGCATCTGACATGAAAAATAAAGTGAACGTGAACTCGATGTTTGACTTCATCTGACGTTCTTTCTTTCTCAAGGGGACTGGGCCCTCTTCCACTGACTTGATCGCTGCTGGGTTTTGGGATTGTACCATAATTAATTCGTAATTCGCCACCATTATTACTGGTGACGAATTACGTTATGATCTGTCAAAAAAATCTGGTTTCTCTTTACTTTTTGTGGGCAAGGAGACTGAGGCCTCTTCTACTGGCTTGATCGCTGCTTGGTTTCGGAATTGTAACTATAACATATAACATAATTCGTCACCATTATTGCTGGTGACGAATTACGTTACGATCTGGAAAAGAATTTGGTTCCCCTCCCAACTGATTTCTTTATCTGGAAACACATAATTATTGCATGTATAGAGGGAATACAATCCATTAAATATTATACAGTATTTCTGAAGTGAGTCTTTTATCTAATAAACAGAGTAATACATGTAAAACTTAATGTATACATTTAAATAACTTCGTTAACGTAATTCGAGGTTTCAGTTTGCTAAAGACGGGGCCTCAATAACGGCATCTCCCCACTAGAGGATTGTTAATTAATTTTGATTGAAATCTAAACTAATTATGAATTATTTGGGTTTATATTTCGCAAACACGTTTTCCTATAAGCAAACATTCTAATTACGTAATTATGTTATGGTAATAATGCACGCCTAGTCAAGTAATATAAACAAATCGCATTTCAAATACGCCGGCTATGGTATTAACAGGTCCCAAAGTGCCAAACGCTGTATGTACATATTTATGCGTTAGATGTAAAGCAGTGTACACATGTACACAGCGGAGCAATTCAATAGCGCGTTATCTGTCTGTATAGAGTTGGTAGTGTCATGTATGCATGAACGTATTCATATCATATTAATATAAATTAATAAGTATTTTGCAGATTTAAATAATTAAAAAAATGATATCTGGAAAATTTTACTTCTTTGAGATAGCAAAAAAGGGAGGTAAATGAGTACTAAAATTAATTAACTGGTATCCAAAAAAATTACCCTACACGCAGTTACAAAACCACAAAGAAGGAAAGAAAAACTTAACTGACTTCAGAGATGTCGACGATCCTTCCAGCGATTAAGGTAATAACAATAATAATTTATTAGACGGCCAATAGATGAAAATCCCGAAGTTGTCAAGAAACAACAAAATTATAATACGAGGGTAGCCGTTTATATTTCGAGGATAGTAAACAAAAAAAAAATTTTTATTATCGAAAATAGTTTTCTTGCTTTTCAAAATATTCGCCTTGAAAATCAATGCACTTCTGCATCCGTTTAAACCAATCCGAGAAGCATTGCTGCCACTGTGAAGGCGGTATTTCCAAAATATGAGTTTTGAATGCCTCAACTGTCTCTTCCGGCGTAGAAAACCGTTGACTACGAAGTTTATTCTTCACGTGTGGGAACAAAAAGAAATCACAGGGTGCTAGATCAAGACTACCGCGAATGGCTCGTCAATTTAATGCTTTGCCCGGTCAAATATTCAATTACTTGAACCAACCTGTGAGAGCTCGCATTGTCATGGTGGAGAGTGATCTGTCATTTTCGGTTTGTTTTCCTTATTTCTTCAAAAACTTCTGGCAAACAAATAGTGGTTTACCATTCGAAATTGACCGTTCTATAACTCTCTAATGGCAGGGTTGCAACGTGACCGGTTTTTTCGAAAAAACAGGCGACCATTTGCTTTGATGTGCTTCGAGCGCGAACAACTTTTGTTAGCTTTGGCTCATCTTGGAATACCCACTCAGTCGACTGCTGTTTACTGTCGGGCTCATACGTATAGATCCAAGATTCATTATCTGTGATAACTTTATAAATGTTCTTCGAAGCACTGCCATTGCATTTTTTGTGCATTTCTTGGCACCGATCGAGTCCTTTTTTGAGCGGTTGTCAAATTATGTGGTACCCAACGTGAACATAGCTTCTTAACGGCTAAATGTTCATACAGGATCTTATGCACGCCGGTGTTACTAATACCTAGATATGCCTTGATCTCACGGTATGCCACATAATGGTCTTGTATTATCAATTCGGACACTGCATTAATGTTTTCGGACACAACAACATCTGTGGGACGACCTTCATGAAATTCATCGTCCAAAGAAAGCCGTCCAAGTTTGAATTCACTATACCAACGATATACTGTAGTTTTCGATGGTGCTTCATCACCATATAAAAAATTCAGCTCGTCGATGAATTCTTGTTGAGCGACCGGATAATAAAACCGTCAAGGTAAATACATTATCAAAAATGACAAACTTCACGATACGATTATCAAATCGGAGGCAACACTAACAGCGTTGCCATTTTCCGAAATATAAACGACAACCCTCGTACAATAGTTAATACATAACTGAAATGATCTAAACATTACCTCAAATACCCTTACAAAAACATATCTATAAATGTCAACGTCACGGCAAATCCATCTCAAGAAGATTGAAGTTCCTTGCCGAATATGTCCGGACTTGTCGTATGCAAGAATGCTGCAGGTTGCTGACGATTAACTCGGGGAGTCTTTGTTTATTTGAGCAGCAATAGAACACCGGTCAGCTAGCTCTAGTTAAAGTCGTGGTTCACAAACTAGATCGTCGGAGATAGATATTCATAAATGGGGACCATGAGCAAATAATGGTACACGCAAAATCTCTTAGTAGGCCGTAACTTTATTAACCCACAAAGTTGCCCAAGAATTCCCTTAAAGGTATACAATGCAACAAAAGAACACCCAAAATAAGGACTACTCCTTTATTTAAATAATAAGTCAATTAACACGTTAACAAGGAACTGATTCAATATGAAAAATAAAAGAAGTGAACATGGAACCAATAAATAACCAATATTTCAGTGTTACGGTCAAATAATGTAAGTATTTCAAACAATAGTTCGTTCCCCCATATATCTAATGAAATGAAATGCGATTTGTTTATATTACTTGACTAGGCGTACATTATTACCATAACATAATTACGTAATTAGAATGTTTGCTTATAAGAAAACGTGTTTGCGAAATTCATAATTCATAATAAGTTTAGATTTAAATCAAAATTAATTAACAATGCTCTTGTGGAGAGATGCTGTTATTGAGGCCTCGTTTTTAGCGAACTGAAACCTCAAACTACGCTAACGAAGTTATTTAAATGTATACATTAAGTTTTATATGTATTACTCTGTGTATTAGATAAAAGACTCACTTCAGAAATACTGTATAATATTCAATGTATTGTATTCCCTCTGTACAAGTAATAATTATATGTTTCCAGATAAAAAATTAGTTGGAAGTGGCTCAGATTTTTTTACAATTCATAACGCAATTGGTCACTAGTAATAATGGTGGCGAATTAAGTTATTTGTTATGCTTACAATCCTGGAATCAAGCAGTGCTCAAGCCAGTGGAAAGGGGCTCAGTCTCCTTACCCAAAAAAAAGAACGCTAGGTCAAGTCAAACATCACGGTCACGCTCATTTTTTTTTCAAGTCAGATGTTTGCACGCAATATTTGTTCCTCCAGGCCAAACAGTTAACCAACACTTCTAGACAGAAATATCGTATAGGTTGAGAAGGACCGTCAGGAAGAAAACGGCTGATTTCTGGTAAACAGGAGATTGGTTTTTCCATCAAGACAACCCATCGGCTGATCCTTCGTCGTGTGTAAGGTAGTCTTTGAACGAAAACATAATCACGTGGATTATTCACTCCCTCTACTCACCTGATCTGCTCCCTGTGACTTCTTGTTTCCTCGACTCCAAAGCGACCTGAAAACGAAACGTTTTGGTACTGTGGAGGAGGTAAAAGAAAATTTGCTGTGGGTTAGAGGACATACCAATAAGTAAGTTCAAAAACTGTTTTGAACAATGGAAAAAAACGTTTAGATAAATGCATATTGGTCAATGGAACGTACTTTGAAGGTAGTCAAAATTTGGTTGCCCAAGAATTCCCTTAAAGGTATACAACGCAAGAAAAAAAAACAACCAGTATAAGGAGTAATTCTTTATTTAATGTCAATTAACACGTTAACAAGGAACTGATTCAACATGAAAAATAAAAGAAGTGAACAGGGAACGAATAAGTAACCAATATTTCAATGTTACAGTCAAATAACGTAATTATTTCAAATAATAGTTCGTTTCAATATATGTATGGTCAATAGTTTGGGCTGAATGGAAATATTAAATAACGTAATTTAAAAGGATGTAAAATGCATTCAATGCATTTTTATTACGATGAAAGATTTCAAATAGGGAATTTTTCAAACTTTCCACTAGATGGCACTGCGCATTATATTGTTTTAGTAAATTATGTAATTCGTTTATGATATTCGATATCTACATATATATAACAAAGATTAGTAATAAAACCACTGCTGGTAATGACAATATACCCAGCTTCCTAATCAGAGACTGTGGTTCTGTCTTTGCAAGTCCTGTACATTTCATATTTAATCTTTCCTTGCAGACCTGAAGTATGGAAGACAGCAAGAATTTGCCCTGTTCTTAAGAAGGGAATGGCTAGCGACATCAACAACTATCGTCCTATTGCTATTCTTTCTGTCTTTGCCAAGATTTTCGAATCCCTGCTTCACAAGCGTATATCATTTGCTACTAAATCATTAATCTCTCCATATCAGCATGGATTTATGGCACGACGATCTACAGTTACTAAACTCTGCACGATTTCTCAGGTTATTGCTGAGGCGTTGGATGAGGGTAGACAGTTGGATGTTGTATATACAGATTTTTCTAAAGCTTTTGATACTGTGGATAATACCATTTTGTTACACAAGTTGGATTCTTTTGGTTTTGATGATGCTTTGCTAGGATTTTTCGGTTCGTATTTAAGTAATCGGAATAATTATGTTTACTACAACGGTTTCAAATCCAATTATTATGTGTCAACTTCTGGTGTGCCGCAGGGTTCGAATCTTGGGCCACTTTTGTTTGTGATTTTCATTAATGACCTTATTGCTGCGATCGAATGCCCAGTACTAGCGTATGCCGACGATTTGAAATTTTACCACAGAATTGCCTCAATTGATGATGTTCGACTTTTGCAGGAGGCTTTGACTTTTATCTCTGTCTGGTGTACCAACAATAATCTATCCCTAAATATTGAAAAATGTTATTCACACGAAAATTGAATAGGATTGAGTACCTATATCATATTGATAACGTGTTAGTTTCGCATGTGAATTCTATAAGGGATTTGGGTGTTGTTTTCGATTGCAGGCTGGCCTCTTCTGACCATGTTTCGGCTATGCTCACGAATACACATAAGGTTCTTGGCCTTATCATGTGGACTTGCAGGAGCTTTACAAACACGGGATGCATATCTTCTTTATTTCGTGCGTTAGTGCGTAGTAAGCTGGAGTACGCTGCAGTGGTGTGGTACCCTATTTACAATAATCAGATTGATGCCGTGGAACGAGTGCAGAGAAAGTTTTTGAAGTACTTGTCATTCAGAGAAAATGGTTTTCATCTGGGACAC
The DNA here is from genome assembly GCA_031893035.1 of Dermolepida albohirtum. Lineage (NCBI taxonomy): Eukaryota > Metazoa > Arthropoda > Insecta > Coleoptera > Scarabaeidae > Dermolepida > Dermolepida albohirtum. The sequence continues at coordinate 6,647 of JAVIWB010001168.1, read as the reverse complement.
GACACTGACTATGGGGAACTCCTACTTAGTCATGGGTTTGAGTCCTTGGCAGAACGGAGGCGGAGTGTCAGTGCTGCGTTTATGTCTGGCTTGATTTCGGGGGGAATTGATGCGCCAGAGCTGTTGGCTGGCGTAGGTTTTTCGGTTCCACGCCTGGAGTCGAGGTTTGGTGATCCTTTGGCAATGGGAACGCCAAGAACCAACGTTCTGTTTAGGACTCCACTTATGCACGCGGCTAGGAACTTCAATCAACTGCATGGTCGTGGTGTTTGATTGGATTTAATTTGATTTATTTATTTAATTTACATTCAGTTCTATTATTTTGTTATTAATTTTTTTTGTGTTTTTGATTTTTTTATGTGTATTATCAATGTAATTGTAATTTTTGGTTTGTATACCCTATAGAAGTACTCTGTTGGGTGGTTAATAAATATTATTATTATTATTATTATTATTATTACATTATTCTAAAAAATGAAAAACATGGAGGAACACCTGTACACATATCTTAAAAATCTAAAAATCGCCTACCTATCTTAAAGGACGTTCTGTACATACATACATCCATACAAACGTTGGGTAAGCATATTTTTCACACGAATTGAGGAAACGCTCAGAGTGTTTTCACAGCAAACACTTCCGACAACCTCTTAAACCAAATATGTACAATACGTCATATTATAAGACACGTTTCTTTACATGAAAAGCGCCAGAGCATAAAAAATTCATCAAGTAGCGTGGCACGTATCCAATACGCGTGGTGGAATTGTAAAAAGGAAACACGGATGATGAAAGTTGAACATCGAGAATTTAAGAGCAGCTGAGATATTCAATTTGTCAAGATTGAGAAAATTTAAAGCCCTTGGAGGAGCAGTTTGTACACTGAAAGCAGTAAGTGAAAGTCATGTAAACGTAAACGAAAGCAGACAATTATATTTGATGTAAAAGGAGTGAAAAATGAAAATCTTACATAAAATCTGAAATACTAAAATAGACCTGGGTACTTTCTTTCATTTCAAGTTTGGGTTTGTTATTCGACGTATACAAAATTAAATATTAAAATATAATTTTTATGATTATAATAATGATCTTTATTATACGAGACAATACAAACACATAAACGATACAGTTAAGTAGAAATTCATACTGAAATCTACGACACACGAATGTATATACAATATATATATATGTAGCATTTCAGTTTTCAAAGAATACTAAATTTACTAGAGTCAAATCGAGCCACGCGTATTATTAAGTAATTCTTTTCTATGATCTCATTCGAGATAGAGCTTTTTTAGTACTTTATACTTAACGTTATTACAGCTATTATATATTAAATAATGTCGGCATATTTCGTTTACACCCTGTATATTACCGCTTTGCGTCTATATTAGACTCTGATGTATATTTACGTTACGATGAGTACTTTAAAATTCTAAAACTAATTCAAACTTTCGACATATTTAGCTGGTAAGTAATTGAGGGAACGTCAGATGACAAGTATGTAATTTTCATTAATAAATAACAACATCGCGTGTGAATAAAATCGATAAATCGTTATATATTCAAAAATAAAACAATTTTTATATCTTTTTGATATTTTAATTTCATACAACGTCTCTAATAATCTAGAAAATTAAATGTAAGGCGTACGTAATATCTGCAGTAAAGAAATCGATTTACCTTATGAACGTAAAGGTATTATTAAATGTTCATTGTTGTTTTTTGAAAGAAAATAATTACTAGTTACTAATTTAATGGCGATTGAAAGTTTCAAAGATATCTTAAGCAAGTTGAGATTTTTAATTTTTACTCGTACTACGTCATAGTCGAGCCTGATTATACAAGCTAGGATTTACGCCTAACATTAAGTGAAATAGTTCAAATAAGTTATGACCTTGACTCGAGTACTTATTTTTGCATCTTCATTTACTATATCTAAAACCTATTCTGCATCCAGTATCCTACACGATCTTTCATGACCACAGTTTTCAAAACTACGGTGCATTGTACCGGGGTCTTTCAATCTGTACACCGTTCGTAAGATTAAATCATCTTCGGTTCGGAAGGCATTCTATTCTCTTAATGAATATATGCACGACCTATAGTTGCAGTGGAAGTAATTAATTTTTCGTCTTTAAGTTTTAGTCTCCTGTATTATACATTTATATGTTTTCTGTCAAACTCTTGTCCAATATTTATGAAATTTTTATGGTTTTTTCTTATGTATTAGGTGCGCAACTAAGTTCTAAGTTTTCTTGATGAAAATGCAACTTTATTGTTAAAAAATGTTTAGAAATGAATCATTCAAAATATTGCCCATCGCTAGCGACAACTTTTTCCCATCTTTCTGGCAGAGCTCTAATACCGTCACGGTAGAAGTATTTGTCTTTTGAGGCTATACGCGAATTAAGCCATTTTGAGATGTCTTCATATGAGCGGAACTGCTGATTAGCCAGACCATGTGCCATCGAACGGAACAAGTAATAACCGGACGGAGCAATACCTGAAGAATTTGGCGGGTGGGGTAGGACCTCCCATTTGAGCGTTTCTAAGTAGGTTTTAACGGGTTTGACAACGTGAGGCCGAGCGTTGTCATGCTGTAGAATCACTTTTTCGTGCCTCTGCTCGTATTGTGGTCGCTTTTCGCGCAGTGCTCGGCTCAATCGCATCAATTGAGTTCGATACCGTTCCCCAGTGATGGTTTCGTTCGGTTTCAACAGCTCATAATAAATAACACCGCCCTGGTCCCACCAAATACACAGCAAAACCTTCGAAGCGTGAATATTCGGCCGAATCGACGGCGTAGAAGCATGACCGGGCAGTCCCCGTGATTTTGTTCTCTTTGGATTGCTGTAATGAATCCATTCTTCATCACCCATAACGATGCGATGAAGAAATCCTTTCCTTTTTGCCGCTGGAGCAGTTGTTCACAGACGCTCTACGTCTCCTGGCTTCAAATCATAAAGAACTCAAGTTCATTGTTTTTGAATCATTCCCAACGCATGCAATCGCTGGAAAATGGCTTGTCGTGTAACTCCTAATGCTGAAGCAAGGTCTTTTTGCATTTAGCACGGATCCTCATCGAGCAATGCCTTCAATTCAACGTCTTCGCCGGTTTTTGGTCTTCCTTCACGCGAACGGTCGTCAACATCGAAATCACCGTCTTTGAAGCGACGGAACCAACCACGGCACGTTGTTTCACTTAGAGCAGCATCTCCGTAAACTTTTTGGAGTTCTCGGTGCGCTTCAGCCGCCATTTTCTCCGAATGAAAGAAGAAAAGCAACACTCAGATCAGACATCTTCACACAACCAAAAGTATATGACGCAAAAACAAAATCACTAATGTGTCAAAGCGGTTAGTTTACCATATGTCTAAGCTTGGTTCATGACGTTTTGGTTATGTCACAATCGACCAGCACTTACTACTGGAGCCATCTCTTGAAAAGCAGCGAGAACTTAGTTGCGCACCTAATAATTTATACCGCATTTATTTATATACATTGAAACAGTCAACGGATGCTGTTAATCTCGCTTTTGACTTTTTTGTAATCGTCGTTACAAAAATAAATTACTACGACTAATGACAATTCTTTCAGCTTGACACACGTTCTGGACTGTTGATACATCACCATAAATCAAATTAAATTTATTATTAACCCTCGTTTTATTATTGTTGCAACGCTAGAGCTAGCTCGGAACCCAACCATTTCGTTCCCCATTCTTACTATATTATAATAATTTGAAGAATTTTTTAATTTATATAATAAAAATATTACATCCAAAAAAATAGATCGTCAGTTTTCACTATTGGCTATTCTAAAAATGTTTTTATTTTACTTATTTTATTTTATTTATATTTATATTCGTCCAACAGAATTTCTTCCATTAACAGGAGAAAATCAATTACACATTCACACAAATGTTCAAGAAGAACAAAAAGCAAATATATAATTTCCTAAATCATAACTAAACATAATAATTCCTTACATATAAGTACCGGACTAAAAAAAATACATATAAAAGTACAGAAATAAGCAATGAAAACGTGAAAACTTAGTAATTCTCCGTACTAGTCGTCAATTGCTAAAATTATACTTATCTATTCAGAAACGCAAAAAAATGGTACGATAATTACTATAAATCACTTTTTAATAAACTTTTACATTTATTATATCATAAAATGTCTTCTGATTTTATTTTAAATATCAATAAAATATTTTCCTTATTCTTAGGGGATTGCGTGGTTTTGAACCATCTAAATACTTTATTATTTTAAAGGGGGGTGTAAACTTCAAATAGAAAGGACGCCCAAGAGTTCACTCCTCTGCATTAAACACCCTCGGACGTCCTAATGGTCATAAATTATTTTAAGTTTTCATGTATTAGAGATTTAGGGTTCTTAGATCTAAGAGTCCGTGTGGGCAGCGGATGTAAAAGGTCTTGATTCATTGCTGTGACTACTCGTAATGTAAATCTTCTTAAAGTTTTAGCATATTAAATATGTCCAGGAGCTAAAAGCGAATAACACAAACAAATATGGCTTGGCAAGGAGTCAAGGAGATGAAGTTTTATGTTTTAGGATAAGGACACTGGCTTAAAGACCAAAGAATATTGAAGTAGAAAGGGTCAAAAACACAGTATATATAATACTCTTAATAGTATTCATAACATTAACGCATGATATTTAATCTTATTTTTAGAATCGTTAGTTTATTGGCTTTATAGTAACAATATTGGGCACCCTTGAAAATTCAGTAAATGGAAAAGGAAAGAAAGACACCACCTCACTTCACAATTACTATTTATATCATAAATATACATTATTTGTTATGCACTTGCATATCTACCTATTATAAGTAGATATGCAAGAGGATACCTTTCTTCTGGTAATACATGACTACGCATTTCTAAAAGAAAGTGGTTTTTCCTCCTTTTTTAACTTACTTATTATGAAGTATGTGTAATCTACATACATTGAACTGCGCCATTTTCAAAAAATATAATAAATCCGCTAGGAACTCTGAGGTAGACTGAACCTTCCATCTTACACCTCTCCATAGTTTTTTATTTAGTGATCTTTTGTCTATTCCTTTCTTCCCAAATGATTATTTCTATCCCATTTAAATCTTCGTCTACTTCTTTCATCCATTTTATTCTAGGTCTTCCTTGAGCATTTCTACCTCCTGGCTCCGACAATAACATTATGTCATCGATAATGTTTCTAGTCTCCATATATGTTTAAGGCATTTTATTCTGTTCACATCGTTAATAACAATACAAATAGTATTCTAACGTCAACAATATTTCAACATATCTCACCAGCATTTTCTATCCCAGGAATTAAGTTGACAAAGCTCTTATAAACAACAATTTCTCCAACCATAACATTCAACAAATCATAGATCGACATCTTAATCCGAAAGTCCCACAATTCAATATACAGCATATATCATTTCTCCCCCTCTCTACCCTATATACATGGTGTTACTGACCGCATCAATAGGGTACTTCTCAAAAACAACATCAAAACCATCTTCAAACCCCATTCCAAATTATCTGACCCTTTTTCCGTAAAAGACCGTGTTTCTTTAGATTCACCTGGTGTGTACAGGATTTGCTCGTGCGGTTGTATATATATTGGTGAAATAAAGCGGTATGTCGGCACTCGTGTTTTTGAGCATAAGCGTTATACTAGGTTGCTGCGCGTAGCTGTAAACCGAGCCCTATATCCAATTTAATTCTATCAAGATCCTATCCCGTTCTAACCATTACCATGGTCGCAAAATTCGTGAATCTATAAAGATCCCTAAGCACGTCAATAACCTTAACCGTGACGATGGCTCCAAACAACCCAATCGCAACCGTAACGCTCCATTGACCCATGACCCATTACCCATATATAAACCCGTCCACCATTGACTTACACCAGATTCAATGTGACAGACAGTAGCAATAGAAACCGGGCACCATATCCAATTTAATTCTACCAGGAACCTATCCCGTACTAACAATTACCATGGTCGCAAAATCCGTGAATCTATAAAGATCCCTAAGCACATCAATAACCTTAACCGTGATGATGGCTACCCCCTACACAGCGCCTGGGAATCCTGCATCTCCAAACAACCCAATCGCAACCGTAACGCTCCATTTACCCATGACCCATTACCCAGATATAAACCCATTAACCATCGACTTACACCAGTTTTAGTGCTACAGACAGTAGCAGTAGTTGAGCCCTGAAGATGTCCCATACGAGTGGGTACGAAACGTCCGCAGTTATACTAGTGACACGGTTCCAGCCCGGAAGCCCAGAACAAGATAACATCAACAATTTCACGCGATGGGTTAGAAGTACGGTATCTACCAGAATTATGTAAGTGTTTTAGACAATGTGAAAAGTTCATAATCAAACTTTCCAAAGAGGCAGCAATTTAACTTAACGAGCAAAACAAGACAGAATACTACCTTCCCCAAAGGTTGACTTGAAAAACCTCCAGTTACTAAAATTCGAAGCGATGGCATTGCTAAAAGAGCTAGTTATGGATAGAATAAACAACAATCTTGTTAATATAACATAACTTGCAGAACTATATGAATTTATTCCATAGGAAATTAAAAAAACTTGTAAATGAACAGCGTT